>JAIWWG010000044.1:0-278934 GCA_025435555.1 Chytriomyces cf. hyalinus JEL632 | reverse complement strand
ACCACGTCAATTTGTGGAAATCAACATCACTGATCCTATAAGTGATCAGGTCGCACCTCAAAATGTCGAATTTTATGACGACGATATTGAGGATTCTCATGATCAGGAGGAGGTTGTTGATCAGGATGATGTCGAAAGTGTTGAATCTGAATTCAGTGAACTGGAGGAAGTAGCACCGCCTCGTCGATCATCACGTATTCCTGTACCACGTCAAATTTGGGCTTCATCAAGAAACTCAGTTCATTATGCTTTTCTATCCAACGGTATCAATGACAAGGATCCACGCATTGTGGAAGCTCGTACTGTTGAAATTAACCAACTCAAGAATTTTGGAGTTTGGGAACATGTACCGAAATCTAAAGATATGCACGTCATTGGGTGTAGGTTTGTTGATGTACAGAAAAAGGATTCTCAAGGTAATCCTGGTAAATTCAAGTCTCGATTGGTAGCTCAAGGTTTTACAATGATCGAGGGTGTCGAGTACTTTGACACGTTTGCACCGGTAGCCAGGCCGTATTCAATCAGGATGTTTATGATCATGTGCTGTGATCACGATCTGGAGATGTATCAAGCTGACGTACGTAATGCTTTCGTTCAAGCCAAGCTGGATGACGAAGTGTACATGAGGCAACCTCCTGGATTTGAAGAGTACCCTTTTGGTAAAGATGTACCAACCGTTCTAAAGCTTCTACGGGCATTGTACGGTACAAAGCAAGCTGCTAGAGCGTGGAACAAGACGTTTAGCAGTTCATTGAAAGATCTCGGTTTCAAGCCAAGTGTCTTCGACCCATGTATTTTCACACGTGGGAAACTCACGGACAAGGATTTCATCATGTTAATCTTAATCGTGGACGATTTTCTGTGTGGTATTGCCAGGAGCAACAAGTCTCTCTGGGCCAAGTTCGTTAAGGAGTTATCTGCCAAGTTCGAAATCAAGGATTTAGGTGTAGTGGAACGTTTTGTCGGTATGCAAGTCATGAGGGACAAGTCTCGTATCTATCTATCACAGAAGCCATCTCTCAGGGAGATGTTAACTCACTTTGGCATGACAGAAGCTACAATAAGGGAAACTCCAATGGTAGGAAGTCCAGTAGCACCCTCAGATGACGACAACACCACAACACAACCTTACAGGAGTCTCATTGGATGTCTTTTGTACCCTACTCAATGGACAAGACCAGACCTAGCCTTTGCTGTTGGTAGTCTGAGTAGATTCAATAATAAGCCAAGTGATGTTCACTGGAAGCATGCTACCGATGTTTTACGGTACGTTAAACAATCACTGGACCTCTGTCTAGTGTTCACACGGTGCAAGGAGTTCCACCATGTCGGCTACGCGGATGCTGAATGGTTAACAGACACGATTGACTGTCGTTTCACATACGGCTACATCACGTTCTTGGACTCAAACATTATGCACTGGAAAAGTAAACGATCTGGAGGAGTTGTAGGTTCAACGACGGCTGCCGAATTGGAGAGCGTCTATATGTGCCTCACTCATATGATCTGGGAACGCGATTTACTCAAGTCTCTGGGAATTGTAACCAAGAGGATGAAGATTTTCAATGACAATATGGCCTTGATCAAGATTCTGAACAGCGAAAGGATGCTGGACAGGACTAAGCACATGGCGGTGAAAATTGAGTTTATTCGTGAGTACATCAACAAGCAAGAGCTCAACGTGGAACACATCAGCACTACTGAAATGAAGGCTGACATGTTCACAAAGAGTCTTGGCAAGATTTTGTTCAAGAAGGGAGTGGATGGAATTGGTTTGGTAAGCCATACATGATTGTACATGTGTGGAGGAGTGTTGAATTCAGTCATAGGACGCGTAATTCTTTATTTACACATTGCCAATCTTAATTATATCTTTACAATCACTCATCTTTCTTCTGGATGTTTTTCAGTCTCTGTCTTTTCATCCAATCATTTTATTCGATAGTTGTTTTACAAGCTACCTCTTTGTTCTGTTTTTTTTGATTCACACAATGGGTCACTTGACCATTGTTCTTAGTGTTTCGTATTTGACATCTGCTTCTCCCTTGAGAACAGATCTTTATCTTCTACTATTTGCTCTCTGTTGCAGTATTGTTCTTATCGACTGCGTATATCCTTAGGTTAGCCAGTTATGATACTTCTTCTTTCTTACGCTAATAGTTGTATGATTCCTTAGTTGATATATTAAAGAGTAGTAACTATCGATACAAGCTTTAAGAACTTCACGAAGATCGCTATATAGTCGTGTTCCAGTGCCTATATTTCTACAGATTCTGCTTCTTCATCTGGCAATTTGATTCCAGCCTCCAACGGTGTCGTGTACTTCGTGTGTTCCAGTTGGTACCGCTGTCCAATCGATTCCAAGTAATTTGACTGCTGGAAGCTCGCTCGTCCGCCTTTCAAGTCGTATTTGATGACTGATCCGAGTAACGTATGTATCTCCCCCATCATCTTGACTTTGTATTTCTTCACTAACTGGTTCTCTACCCACTTTCGCAGGTCTTCATTGTCCGTCGCGATCAAGATGTCATCCACATACAAGGTGATTAGCAATTCACTCCCGTTACGTTGGATCCTGAATAGTCCAGGGTCGGATACTGCTTGCTTGAATCCAATACTAACTAATGTTCCTTTAAATTCCTCGTTCCACAGGTAGCCGCCTTGTTTGGTTCCATACAACCCCTTCAAAAGTCTTAATGCGTGTCGTTTTCGGTCGATCTGGGGGTCTAAAAGCTCGTAACCATCTGGGATTCGAATCACCACGTTGTAATCCATTTTTGAATTAAGGTAAGCTGTTACGACGTCCATTTGAGTGATTCGGTACTTCTTTGCTAACGAAACGCTTATCAACACTTTGATTGTCGTAGATCGAACAACTGGCGCAAATGTTTCATCATAGTTTTCCTTCAATGATGTTTGATTGATCAACTGATGAATTGATATCTTTTGCAGCAATCTTGTTTCTTGGTTCTAGCACTCGTATCGTTCGTTCTGACACTGCCATTCTTGGCTGTGATTGTGTCTGGGACAATTGTTGTAAGATACAGATTGGTGATGGGCTTCGTGTCTCAGCCTCCTCCTCTGGGTCTTGTTCTTCTGGTTCTGGTGTTAGAAATTCTTCCCGTCTTTCGCGTGTTGGCTCTGTGGTTGCTGCGGTTCTGGGTGGACTGGGTCTACTTGGTTCTTCTGTTTCATCCTCTGAGTCTGACAGTAATTCAGGTGGTTCCTCTTCTGACGCTCCAATGTCTTCCACTGTCGCCTGCGTGGGAAATTTAACGTGAACTGATTCGAAGATCCTTCCGCTGTCGACTTCCAACAGTGAGTATCCCTTTTCTTTGATTCCCAGAATTCTACATTGAATACCCTTGTTGTCCAGCTTTCCACGCTTGTGTCTGTCGATGTATGCTACACATAGTTCACCAAATCGACGCATGTACTTCAAGTTCGGTCTTTTTCCCGTTAATACTTCGTACGGTGTTTTGTTTTTGGTAGTTGCTCTCGTGGGACATCGGTTCCTGATGTAGACTGCCATCTCCAGTGCGTATATCCAGTACTTCTCCTTGTCCATTTTTGCGTCTGCTAACAATGCTCTGCACATTTCTACTACAGTACGATTCTTCCTTTCAGCAATTCCGTTCTGCTCTGGTGTGTATGGCGTGGAGACGTGGTGCCTGATGCCATTTGATTCACACCATCTCGAGAATTTACTGTTTACAAACTCGCCTCCCCCGTCAGAAACGATCACTTTCACTTTATGATTGTATTGGGTTTCGATTGACTTGATGATGTCGAGAATTCCTTGAAATGCGTCGCTCTTCCTGCTCAATATTTTCGCGAATGTGCATCCACTTCCAGTGTCTGAAATCATTAGCACCAGTGTGCCATTTATAAAGGTGAGATCCAGATTTAGCTCTTCGCCTGGTGTTTCCACTCGTGCTGATTTCTCTTTTCCAACACTTCTTGTAGCTTTTGTTTCCATGCACACGCTGCAGTCTCCGAGGTCCTCGTCCTTGATGATAATGCCGTCGACCTGATCTGGCAGTTTCTTTAGGTCCCTCGCGTTCAAGTGCCCCATAAATCGGTGAGCTTCCCTCATGGTAGTTTCTCTCATGATCTTTGTTGTTAATCCAACTTTGTTTTCTGGCAGTGTGTACAGTCCTTCGCGAATATCATTGGCACGTAGGATGATCATGTTGTTTATCGAAACTGATGCACCCATTTCGTCGAAATTTATAGTTGCGCCTTTCATACTTAGTGCTGAGATTGACAGGAGGTTCACAGAGAAACCTGGTACGTAAAGAACTCCGGTTATTGTCACTGTGCCGTTCTCACCCTTCAATTTAACCGATCCAATCCCCTTGATCTGGAACTGGTCACCACTTGCTGCCGTTACTTTGCCAAGGTTGTCCTGGCTTGTCAAGTCCTTGATAATTTCTTTGTCACCTGTCATGTGGTTACTGGCTCCGGAGTCCAGAATCCAGTCACCATCTCCTGACTTTATCTTTGTTGCGGTAAGCACGAAGTTTCTTGATTGATTTGCTTGATGAGCTTTCTTCTCATCATCTTTGCTTTTGATCTGTCTTGGTCCTTGACCTTCTTTGTCGCCGCCCTTGGCCCAACACTGTGCTTTCTTGTGCCCTGGCTTGCCGCAATTGTTGCATTCACCTTTAAATTTCGTGTTGCTCTGTTTTGCCTGCATGGCTATGCCTCTGCTGGATCCAATTTCCTTGCTTTCGGCTCGCATGTACTCGTACTCTGAGACAATTTTTCCTTTAAAATCCTTGTAACTAGTCATCAGGCTAGTCTGTGCTCTGATTGCTGGGAGGACATTCTCCCATGACTTAGGTAAGCTCCTCATGACCTGGTTGATCATGTCTGGGTCACTGACAAGTTGTGTTCCAAGTACTCGTTGGTACTCTTCCAACTTTGCTAAGTGGTTGATTACATCACCACCTTCTTTCATTTTTAGACCTCTGAACATTGTCTGGGTTCGGAATAGCAGGTTCGTTTCATCTGATGCTGTGATATTCTTGACCGCAGCCATCATTTCTTTTGCAGTAGTGGCTTCCCTAAGGTGCTCATAGAACTTAGGTAGGACTCTCTCCACTATCTTGCCCATGGCTTGCTCGTCCATAGCTAACCATTCTTTTAGCTTTGGACTCTTCTGGTTTGGCCGTCTTTAGCGTGCTTCCAAGTTTCTTGGCGTTAAGATGGTGGCGCATGGCAAATTCCCATTCCTGATAGTTTTCACCGTTGTAGAGTAGAGTCTCATGTTTGCTCATGGTAAGATGTCGGTTTTTTAATTATAGCAATGGTGCTGATAACGTATTGAGATCTGTGTGGAAAGAGTCGTTTTTATTATCGAATAAACGCCTCCTTTTATACGCGTAGAAGTGAAATCATTGTGGCACAGCAAAAAGGTAAAACAATGACTTGTTCCAGAAACGTCTAAAGAAATCTGCCACAGTAGCACAGCCGGGGATTCCAACACCAAATGCCAGTTACCTGAACCTGGACAAGTCCAACATTGACGATTTGCCCATTCAATTCCGACTGCCACGCGATAAACTGGATAGAGTCTCCATTTCATTAAAACATCCAGATGGATCACAGGTTTATTTTGGGTCCAAACCCCCAACTGGACCTGTCAACCCACTCCAACAAGTCATGTACATTTTTGAAATAAGAACAAGAATTCCGCTTCGAATGTAAAAACTAAAAGTCGAGCGTCACAGTGGAATCCGAGTCGCTGTCTGAATCAGATTCTTGAGCTTGTTGTTGCGGTTCGCTCACAAAGTCCTTAAGACCAGCTCCTGTGAAGGCTGGAATCCCAGGGACACTGGGAACTTTTTCAGAGGTCTGGATTGGAATTAAGTCCGTATCAAGGTGCTTCTTGTGTAGCTTCTTGATACGAGCCACCAGCCTTGTGGCAACGGCAGCGCTGTCCACTTTGAAATGGACAACGTGGGTCGTGTGCGTGAACCCCAATGATATTTTGACACTGCCACTTTTTCCGATCACCGCCTGAATGAAGCCGACGTGTTTCCACCATGACATGTTCAGAAAGAGACCTCCACCGACATCGGTGAAATAGACGCGGCGGTGATTTTGGGGCACGTTTGGCGACGGCAGCACTGACTGATTCCATGGTTGTGTGTTGATTATTGGTTCTTGTGTCTGTGGACGACGGACGCGAACACACGCTGGCTTTATACGCTTTGAATTTTGCCAAAAAAAAAAATTCAAAAAAAAGGAAGAACAAGAAGTTCCAGTTTTTTTCAGTAAAACGCACCTTGCCAAGTTCCTGCCAAACCATCCTGTTGTCCCAACAAGCGGACCTGACGGCATTGGACCCGTTTCCGCTGCTCCATGGGGATCTGCCAGCATTTTGCCCATTTCCTGGGCATACCTCAAGATGATGGGAGACGACGGCTTGAGAAAGGTGTGTTGAATTCAGTCGTAGGACGCGTAATTCTTTATTTACACATTGCCAATCTTAATTATTTCTTTACGATCACTCATCTTTCTTCTGGATGTTTTTCAGTCTCTGTCTTTTCATCCAATCATTTTATTCGATAGTTGTTTTACAAGCTACCTCTTTGTTCTGTTTTTTTTGATTCACACAATGGGTCGTTTGACCATTGTTCTTAGTGTTTCTTACTTATATCTGTCTCTCCCTTGAGAGCAGAATCTTATCGTCTACTATTTTGTGCTCTGTTGCAGTATTGTTCTTACCGACTGCGTATATCTTTAGGTTTGCATGCTATGACATTCTTTCTTAGTTTATTGTGCTAATAGTGGAGTCTTTAGTTGATCTATTAAAAGAGTAGTTACTATCGATACGAGCTTTAAGAACTTCTAAGACGATCGCTATATAGTCGTGTACCAGCGTCTATATTTCTACAAGAACCCACCGAATCCGAAAGAAAAGCCGAGCTTGACCGTTTCTGCGATGCCATGCTTAAAATCCGCGCCGAAATCCGAGCCATTGAGGAAGGCAAGCAGCCCAAAGAAGGCAACGTTCTGAAACGCGCACCACACCCAATCGATGTGCTGACTCAGGACACTTGGGAATGACCGTACACCCGTCAAGAAGCTGCGTACCCCATGGCCGTTCTGCGAAAGAGAAAGTTCTGGCCAACAGTGTCACGTGTGGATGACACGTACGGAGACCGAAATCTGATTTGCAGTTGCCCACCTATTGAAGACTATGAAGAATGAAGGGGTCTTTTTTTTACATTTTTGAAATTCCTATTAATATTATTTTCTTGAACTTCTGGTGTGTTTTTCTTGTTTTGTTTTCCTTTTTACCGTTGGTGACAAAGATTGTTGCTGAAGAGGCAGTTCTTTTATTTCCTGTGTCCGTTGTGATAAAGTTGCAGACTTTTGTTATTACGTGAGTTGTGCATTAATGCTTTCTGATGGAGTGTCGAGAGAGGGAGCGTCTTGAGAGAGTGTTCGTTAGTGACCCTTTTCGCATCGACGTGTGAGTCAAAAAGCAGCGCAAATCTAAAAATGAGCGTTCTCCGTCCGTTCGCACGGTCACTTGCCCTGTCACCGGCACTGCATCTACGCCCGTTCCCAACATCAGCACATGTGCGTTTCGCCGCCACTGCTGTATCAATCAATCACAACAACAGACTTTTACTAACCCTTGTTTTTCCTATTAACCCTTGTTTTCAGTCTTAATCTGTTGAAGAATGCAGAAGCACACTACGTTGCCTGGTCGTGGTGGTGCTATGGACTGTGGCACGGGTAGGTTTTTTAGAGATGCAGTTGTTGTTGTCTTCTATTCCCGAAAAAGGATCGATCTTGCTTGTCAACACCATTCTGGTGTTTCAACAATTATCGCTCGAGTTCTTGGCAATTTAATCAATCCTGTACTCCGAGGACAATTTGATCACTCAAATCATTTCCCACTCAACAGTCAACAGCCACCAGTATCTAAAATCATCGCAAAACTGCCGCCGCCCTCCGATACGAGTCGCCCCCATGCTCAAGTTCTGGATTTTCCTACATCTGTTTTCGCTCGTTATGGCCCAACTTCCCGAATTCGTTTCAAAGGAAGAATACCTTGCGTATAAGGCCAAGTTGGACGCTGCCGCCGACGCCGTGTATGGCCCTGGTGGCTCCGAAGAGTATACCGGTCCCTTCGATGGCACTACAGAGTATGAATGCAGTTACAGCGAAAGGATGGCCAGCGAAGAGTCTGACACGACGAGGGGAAACAGTTGTACCTGGTCGCGGTCCAAGTGAATGTTACACGTGGACCAACAATTGCGTGTGGGCGTGGGACCTCATGGGCTGCGGTGAGCCCCCAAGCCGCGTACCTGTACTGCTTGCTGCCGCAATGTACGATGCAACGAGGCTTTGGACTGCAGCAACTGGTGTGAACTTCATGAGGGCAACCGGAGGCGATCACCACTTTGTTTTGAACTGTCTCGGGTCACACCAGCCTTCCGTTCCAGATGCATTTGCGAGTGCTTTCATGCCAGGGGATAATTCATACAAGAACACAATAACCATTTCCATGGACCGTTTCCAACGGTTGGGACGTGGAAAAGCATCCACTATTCTGCTTCACGAGCTGGGGCATGTGCTTGGTTTGTGGCACTGTGACGCAAACAGAGACAGCACCTACTGGCGCAATTACAGTTATAGATACTGCACGCACTCGATTATGAACTCCCAGCTGGCAGGGCAGTTAGAGGATGACGCATTGATGACGGTGCTGTCACCAGATGACGTTGCAGGCATCAGGGACATGTACACCAGTGACAGCCTCACCTTCGAGAATTTCGGTGGTCAGACCACGCTGGCGCGCAAGGCATTTGATATGCCATACTGGAACAGCTACTGATTGCGACTAAAACAAGTTCATGTTTATCCAGCTCACAACTTCCTGATTTCATTTTTGCTTGCTTCTTTTTTCACCGAGTGCTCACCCTTGTGTGGATGAAAATAAAAACTATATATTTATTTAACAAATAAAAAAGTCAGAGAAAGTCCAACAGATGAACCAAGTCAATCAGCTCGGATGACGGCACATGCAACACCAGAAAGTCCAGCACATCCTGCGTACACAATCGAAGGATGTCTTCGATGAGGTGGAAGGGTGGCAGCTCGTAGTCCAGATGGATGATGAAGAACTCTATCCCCGCAAGACGCGACTCGCACAGACAGTCCATGAAGATTGTGTCCAGGTCGTACAGTCATGTACCTTATTGACGTAGTTATCATGGATGGTAACGAGAGCTATGTTTTTGATCAACCGATCCGGATTGATGTATCGGTTCCATATCGCCGTATTCGAATGAACCAGTTGAATGAGGCTTGAGTCGGAAGGAGGAAACCCGGCGGCAAACAGTGCGTCACATGAAACAGCGTCTTGAAGTCTATAGATGTCCTCAACAACGACATCATTGAAGACGTGCCGATACTGACGCAGGAAAAACTGAAGTATATCCTCGTGTACACATACACATGCGGTCATAACCAATCCGTGAAATGCCCAATCCACCGTGATTGTATGTCGCGCATTGGCATAGAAGTCATACGGTGATTTTGATACGCGAGGAATCCGAAACCGACTTCAATTCAGACACGAATTCAGTTCGGCCACATGCCTTCATGCAAAAGGTGCATCCCAGCTTGTACAGTGGGGAGTTTGTCGTGTCAAAGATCTAGTGGCTTCAGTGGCTTCGGAAGAGACTTTTTCTGTACTCGTTCATGAACTTGTCTTTTATTTTCGACTTGTTTATTTCTTTCACGTTGCTCACTCCGTGTCACCCTTTCGATGATTCTGTTCGCTAATTTCGATTTTCACCTTTTTGCCTGAGGAACGATGCATTTTGGTGAGCGCGGCAATGACGTCGCGGATATTGGCGTTGGGACCACGTCCTGTTGAATCGAAATATTGAATGGTCACATGATCAGACTTGGGATGTTCAACAAGCCCAATGACATGACTTTCATCTAGATTGAAGACGATCCCTTGATAACGAGTGGGAAGATCTGTTGGTAACGCGTCAGGATGCAAATGATGGTGATCTGATGGAAAGCATCCAATGTATGAGAACGTAGCAGGATGGGCCGCTTCATACTGAGACAAGACGTTATCAATATGATCGGTAGACAGCGACTCGTACTGCCCCTGGGTACCTTTGGGCTTGAAAGCCTCTTTAGTAACACTCTTGTGCACTTTTGGATTGACGCGCCTTAGGTTTTCCTGCAAGGACGGATGTTTGTCTATCCAACAGGATCCGGGCAACTATGTTTGTACATCTCATGCATCTTTTTACGCATTGATCCCGCCGTTTCGAATGAGCTCAATGGAATTGAATCATCTGCAGATTATGATGGGCTTCCACCGAATTGCGTAGCTGATTTTTGTACAGGCAACCACCTTCACTATCTCCACGTATAGTTGAGCATGAGCTTTCGGGTACATAGAGCCGTTCCATTTCTGAGCGACTCCCGCCAGACATCTTTGTCATTGGACTTGATACCGTCCAAATCTCCCGGTCTGATGTGTTGGATTACCCGATCGAGTGGCACCGTTTAGTAAGGAGGCGCATGGGTGGTTTTGAGGAAGAAATCTATTTTTATTTTTCGGACTAAGCGAATTGATAATTAAGATTCATCGGAGTAAGCGAGAGCGAGACGGGTATTTATTGGAGGATATTCGGACGAAATAAAGCTACTCTTTCCTACCAACTCAATATGATGGGAATGCATTAAATAACTTTGGCTGATCGACTGGTTTGGTTTGAGCAAACATGACGGGATACAGCGAGTCGGAATGGCCAAGCTTGAGGTGAGAATGGTGGCCAAGTAGATGTCCAACTTCATGATTCACCATGTAAGCTATGTACGTGTTGAGGTCTTTCCACTACGAAGGACATTCGGTCCAGTTCTCGAAATTGAGCAGCATGATACCTTCTCCCAGTTTAGCACACGAAAGTCCTGAAAACTTGCATTCTTCGCGTATGGTTTTGTTCCGCGACATGCGAATGAGAATGTCTGTCGATCGATACTGTGGATGATACTCAAACTGAAGCGTTCCCAGTCGACCCCATCCTCTTTGCTTGTCCAAGAGAACACGTTCAATAAAATCTCGCGTTGTCTCGTAGTCTGATGGAATGTCAGGGTCTAGTACGAAGGACCAGGTCCGAACGCAGGCTGTTGGTTTCATTTGATTTTTTTTTCCTTTCGGCAACACAAGTTTTTCACCGGAAAAACGTCAAAAAAAAACTAAAAAAAGGAACAGGGGCTTCTGGCAACAAAATATCATGACGGTAATGGAGTTCACAAGACAGAAATTCTCCTAGACGCTCACACTGGAGGAGGCAGCGTGATGATTCAGCGCAAACTGAAAACGTTTGACTTTTGGGAATTCGGATGTCGCGCTGCCTTGAACCGAGAAACACATCTGGACGGAGTTACGAAACTAGGGATGAAAACAGAATACATCCGTCACAAAGACCGATTCTCCTTTGTTGGAACACACGTTCGCTTTGATTTTACGGTCGCCACCCTTTGGAAACACCAGACCATCCACTTCATACGAAATGGAGGTGGAACTTACTGGCAACAAGAAAAACGTGGGGCAACGAGTTGTTTGCTTCCAGGAAGCCACCTAAGTGTGTGTCGATGGCGCATTTCTTGTGTTGCATGTTCTTCAACAGTATCAAACTGAACAAGGACATCCACAGCGACAGCAGAATGTCCCGAATCTGATAAAGTCCACGAGTCCCCGAAACCCATCACAGTTGTGCAAAATACGAGGGCGGTGATTGGCGCAGAGTATCCGCGATGAACTGCGATGAACTGCATTTTTCGAAGATATTGCCGATAAAGAGCGCCGAAAAAGTACTGTGATGAGATCTCTTGTGGTTTGTGTAGCTTCGGTTGTGTTTGAACCAGAGAGAATGAGAGCAGCCGTTTCAGCCACAGTTGTTGAATTATTGGGCGAACCGTCGCCGATCAAACTCTGCGCATACTCCTTCCAATCAAGACCAAATCTCGCTGGAATCAACAACACAGCAGGAAGCATCACACCAACTCCCAATCGATACGTCCACCGCGTTCCCAAAATCGAGTTGGCTTTAAAATATATCAATTTTCATGAACACGTATCCAGCCATCCTCCAGAAACTGACACGCTGATTCAAGCTGTATCCACTGCGATCAATGGGTGCAGCAGCAATGAGAGAAAGAACCATGAAACATAAGGCATTCGAAAGCGCAAACAGTGCGTACATGGACAAAGGTACGTGTGTTTGACTTGTCATCAGGTTGAGGTATGCAGCCGACTCTTTCCGTGCTGTTGTGGCCGGACCTTTTATTGCGAACTGCTTTCAAATTGCGAACAAAAAATCTTCTGCTTCAACAGAATATCGACCACAAGCACTCCATCCGGAGGAGAAGTTGTCGCCGGAAATAGAGTATTGCAATCTGAAATCGAAAGCTTGAAGCGTCAAATCACTGTTTTGAAGGAGTCCACGCAGCACCAGCAGCCCAAGCAGCAGGTAAATGTTAAGCAGCCCCAGTAACACAGGTTTTATGCTACTAACGCGGCTTCGACACAGACTGAATACAAACAGTCCCCGATACAAAGGTCTTATGCGATAAACGTGGCCTCGCCACAGACTTCTCCAAAACAGCCACGACCAATGTTACACACCACCAGGTTTGCTCCGAGTTTGCGACTCACGTGAAACTTCAAATTTGCATCGCAAGCTTGAGGAGTGTCAAAGAAAACAGCAATCACATCTCGACCCGTTTATTCTTGCTGGCCTGGTTTCTGCTTTGTCCACCCAACAGAAACGGTTAACCAAGTTCACACGCAACTCAAGAAAGTCAAGAAAGTCAAGAAAGTCAAGAAAACGATTGTACTAAGGATTTCGAACCCTATAAATGCAGTTCCTTTCAATCAGCAACAGATAAATTGTGGTACCCATTCATGTCTGGCAATGAACACGATGACGAAACAGATGTGCCAACATGCCTCAGAGATTATGCGATTGGTCAAATGTCAGCACACATTCACAGCCTTGAAATTTGCCAAATATACAAAAACCAATTGGGGGTATTTATTCCCGAAAAGAACGGACTGAATCAATCCTGAACTCATTTTATTAGTGGACCATTTTATTTGCGGTGGGTGTGGTATCAAATTGTGAAAGCATTTGTCAATTGGAAAAGTTTATTCAACTGAGTCTGTGCATCCATCCAGTGCATGCCACCCGAAAAGCATTGTTCCAGTTGGATCGGTCCGAGAAGGGAGCAACAGCAGATCATGACATCGGCGCATTCCGGTTTGTGAAACATACATACGCATGCGCGCACACACACACACGCACACACAAACACCACCACTGACGAACGAGTCATCTTTATCGACAGTGCCCACCGATCCTGTGATGGATCTTGCTCTTAGTTTCGAGACCCTGGATGTTCGTGACTGTGCCAATCAAACCCTTGCCTGCCACCCTGCCCCACAACCAGCCACTCCGAGATGATCTTGTATGCGTTCCAGATAGCAAAATGAAAGTGATGGATGACCACGGCCAATTCCATGCAAGCATCTCTTCACAGCCCAAAGTCGACACAGATTGCCAACGTTTGGAGCAGCAACTGCAAAATCTCAAAGCCACTCGCGCAGATTTTTGGAACCGTCAATGGGAGCTACTTTTCAAAGTAGTGGACTTGAAGTACAAATGGGCAAAAGACGAAAGCTGTTTTTGTCTTGACAAGACGAAGGGGTGCATCCCAAACTGCTCCGACCAGGCGAACGCACGATGGGAACTTGAGTTCCGAGACGGCCGCGGATTACTCGAAAAAGAAATTCGGCAAAATAGATGCCAAGTCAAGATCCCGAATGAAAATGACTGCAGAGTTAGTTATCATCTCAACTCGCCTCCATCATGGGAATCACTGCAGCTGATGAAGGCAATTTGTTGTAACTTCAAAGATCAATGCGCCTCCATGAAAAGGGACCTTGAGGTTATGGACGAAATTTATCACGTAGTTTTGAATTCGTGTCCAAGTCCCCTCAATGCACAGACGCAGTTGTTGAACCAGATGCGTAGATTCAACGTGAACAACCAGATGCTTATTTTTCCAAATTGGTGGTCTTGGATGGAATGGGGATTCACAGTTCCAGGCACAAAGGTTCTCAAGTGTCTCGCTGCATCTCACAAGCAAAACTATGGGCGTGCTTGGTGCCCTGAATTGTGTACCGACTTTGTGTTCGAAAAATTGGTTACCAAAAATGGTCCATTTCTGTCGGTTGGGTGTGGCTATGGGACTTTCGAAAGTGCCCTTGCTGAAAAGTGGCTAATGGGGTGGAAAGACGTCTTTCTGACTGATCTGGCTGAAAAGAATCATCCCGACGTTATATATCCTAAGGTCGATGTTGGCTATCGTCCTTCGCTTGGAAAGTATATGAACCTCTGTGTGGATGCAACAAAATTACACTGCTACGGCTATGTAAAGGACTGGGTCATCGAGAAGCGTGCTGATATTCTCTTCAACTGTCCATGGAGAGGAAACGGTGGTGTTTCAAAGCTTATTTGTGACTTTTTGATGTCTGCAGGTCAAATTCAACATGAAGGCTCCTATGTTTTTGTTGGAATTACGGAACACGAAAGTTACCTGGGACAATACGATATCCCAACCGTTCTCAAGAACTCTGCAAAGCTATATAAGCTGCGTCACATTGACAATGAAATCATCAAGACAGTGCGCCATGCGGAAAAACCATACCGCCATTTCAAATGCTACGGGAAGAAGCCAACTTTTGCTGAAGATTTTGTATATCCTTATCACGTCATGTTGTGTTTTGAACGCTTGCGACCACATTGACTGTTGGAGCGAACTTGAGGGCCCACTCGTCAGTCATTATGTCCTTCCTCTGCTGGCTGTATTTCTTGTTTCCATCTTTCCTTCTGATTCAACTCTTTTTTCTTGTACATGTTTACTTGATCGGACACATGTGAATAAGAATCGGACACATCCCTTTCATTTTTTTTTCATCTCAAAAGTTCTCCTTCATCCATGCGTTGCTGACAAAGTCCGCAATGCAGTCAAGCTTGCGAGACCGTTCGACTTCGTCCCGCCCAAATTCGGATTCCACAGTGGCACTCGACTTTTAATTTATTTTCGAAGTGGGATTCTTGTTCTGATTTCAAATATGTACGTGACTTGGTGGAGTGGGTTGGCCGGTCCAGTTGGGGGTTCGGACCCAAAATAAACCACCTGTGGATGTTTCAACGAAATGGACACTTTATCCAATTTATCCCGTGGTGGTCGGAACTGAATAGGCAAATCGTCAACGTTGGACTTGTCCAGGTTCAGGTAACTGGCATTTGGGTGTCGCATGATTCCAAGAATGGCGAACCAATCGTGCCCTGATGAGCTTCGCAGATGACTTACATCGCTTCCCATGTCCAACAGTAAGTACGCGTCACTTCCAATGTGAGTTCAATTCGGAATTGTCCCTCCATACAAAGCCATGCTGACCATGTCGCGGTACATGTTGGGCAACTTGATATCAAATGAAGCAGAGTCGGGGAATCGAGTCCTATCTCGGTCTGCAGAGGAAATAATGACAAAATTGCGTTTTATTTCGAAGGGTTTTGCAGGTGTCGGGTTGCTTGGGCTGGGGTCCGAAATGCTATTTCTAACGCCGTGAAATTGAAGTGTTGAGATTTTGTCGCTGTTGTGATTTTTTTACGGCCCTTGTCAACAACATGACACAGTCTCGAAACGTTGTGAAGGAATTTGGAAATGTGTTTATTGATAATGAACCTGTATTGACTGCTGCCAACGGGCTTCTCGTCCATTTAACCAATAAGACACCGGCAGTGAGTGGTAGTACGGGTGCACTGATGGTCGATGGTGGTATTGGTGTGATTGGTGGTGTCTGGTCTGAGGGTGTCATATCGGCGGAGGGAGGTATTGATATGAAGAATTCTCGACTCTCGAATGTTGGGGCGCCAATAAATCCACAGGATGCAGTCCACCTGTTATTCTTTTCAGCCAATAATGGTGGTGTGGTTGCAGGAACTGGACCGACTCGTGACTTTGCAGCAAACATCAACAGTGTTAGCCCCTCACAGCCTCAAGTGACGGTGCTGGGTTGTATCACGGCCGGCATTTGGAACGCCACACCAATAACAAGTGCATACGGTGGTACTGGAGTAACTACCTTTGAGGCCGAAAATGTCCTGTTTGGAGGCACAGATCCACGTACGGGACAATCCAAGTTGACATCGAATCGAACATTTACATATAGTACGAGCACACAGTCATTGACCCTCGACGGTATCAACGACACCTCCGGCGGAGTTGGTACAGGTGCCCTAATTATTGCTGGAGGAGGTTCTTTGGCAAGTCCTTGTACGTGCACGATGTCCTCAAGGTTGACGGAGCGGGTGTATGCTCTAGCCTCACAATACCCAGCTCTGATTCGAATGCGCTCACCGTGACCGGTGGAGCATGGTTTCAGTCCGATGCTCGTATTTCGGGAAATTTATCTTGCATGGGAACAACAACGACTTTTACCAACACCTGTTGGCATCCACGCTGAGCAGTTAGTGGTACCAAGAAACCGAAGGACTCCCGTGCCATTACAACATTCGGGCGTTTGCATGCTCCTGGGTTAGATCGCCCTTGTCCATTTCACAATGGGAATATTCCTATGGTTTTTCTTCTTTCTTGGAGATTGTGGAGAAGTTGCTTAACCGCATCCCAACATCTCCCCATTTTTTATATGTGAAATTTTCATGACGTCTTCCCAGGTTTCCCACTTTTTCGTGTGCTGCAGCATTTGGGAATATATATTTTGGGATGTTATATTTCGAGTACATTTGGCCGCAAGTTGCTCTTGGGATCTGGTGTGGACGGCAACGGCGATTGATGATTATGCGAAGAAGGCAATGATCCGGAATGGGGAATCCTTTTAGTCGGCATTTTGGCACTACTGCTGGATTCGAATTTGCACGGCATTGGTCAAGGTCATACATACGAGCAATTTGCGGTCAGTAAAAGCAGTTTTAGCTGGTTCCATTTGGTCTCTCCGTAGTCCCAGCAGGCGCATCATCTGCTTCATTTAAATCGTTTGTCTGAGGCGGTTGAGCTTCGGAATTCGGCGGCGTTTGTAAGGGCGGTGTGGCTGGATGGTTTCTCTGCGGTGTCTTGTGAACTTGCGGATGAATCAAGTGTTCTTCGGCAGAGGATGCGTCGCTGCGTTCGGAATTGTGTTGGCGGACTTGGACATGTTCGTCCAAAGCGTCGGAATCGGGTGGATATTTTCGAAAACGAAACAGCGTTAAGCTCATCAAAACTTGCGCAGTCTTTTAGCGTCGGATTCTCTTTCAAAGCATATGGTGGATCAGTTCCACACTTTTTTGCAACCCCTCCAATGGCAGCGGCACCAGTTCTTTGAGAAGCAAGTCTTGCTCAATAATGGGCTCCACTAATCTTCGAACTTCAGGAGAAATGTGAGGCGACACTGCAAAGAAAGACAAGGCGGTTGGGAACTTGAGATTTTTGTAAGTCAGCGATTTTTTCTGCAGCGAGGTCTTCCGGAGATATGCGAGGCTTTCGGTGAAATAGGTTGTTTGTCCCACAGATTTTATCGCCGCTGCTGTACTCGATCGCCCGTGCGATATCGCCAGACTCCTTCAGCAAAGCTGTATTCTTGAATCTTCATTTCGATGCTGAATTCCTTGGCCTTTACGCGCTTCTTCGTTTGTCGTCACAAACATCCGCTCCAATTCGTTTGGCACCTGCGGCCGCCGACATCATTATTTCACGGGAGTCACATGGCGAAAAGAATTGCAGCCAGGACATGAAGCGTGCAACCAATTGCAGCCAGTTCCTCTAGGAAACAATAATTAGCTGTCCGCCTTAAATATCATACAAACACTCTCACCGAAGACAGGATACGAATTCCATGAGCTAAAGAAGTGCGTTGCTCTTGGAATTGCGGTCGCAGCTTGAGTTTCCGAGTGCTTCGGTGCAGCAACACGTGTGCGGTTTTCCACAGGCTGGGTTGGCCTTTCGGGAGTCCAGCAAGCCGTTTTGTTTGGGCGGGCCGTCAGCCGCTTGGTTTGAATCTATTCTGTGATGGGCAGCTGGAATTCGAGGGGCTTTGGACTGCTAGTTCGAGAGGAGCTTCAGTGGGTGATTCGGATCTTCAGCGTTGGAGTTGAACAGTCATCGAACGGGCTCGGGTGCTTTGGATCGTTTG
This sequence comes from Chytriomyces cf. hyalinus JEL632, assembly GCA_025435555.1. Taxonomy (NCBI): domain Eukaryota; kingdom Fungi; phylum Chytridiomycota; class Chytridiomycetes; order Chytridiales; family Chytriomycetaceae; genus Chytriomyces; species Chytriomyces cf. hyalinus JEL632. The sequence goes on along the minus strand of JAIWWG010000044.1, from coordinate 260,675 downwards.
TTTTGAACTTGTGGATGAATCAAGCTTGTTCGAAGGAGGCTGCAGCGTCAGTCGTTGTCGGCGGACTTGGATGACTTTTTTTGGAATGATTTTTCTTTCGGACAAATGCAAGAACATAACACACGCAGTTTTGCAATAACCTCAGTATGACAACTCTTTTCATCGCCACGCAACACGGTCTTTTCTTTACAAAACTGCGCGTGTGTGTCGTGGATGAATAAATTTGTTGGCGCAAAAACAAACAAAAAAGACCAGCGCAATTTCGAAAGCGAAGCCTCGACCTCCTTCGAAGGAACTTGATTCATCGACACACCAGACACTACGGACAAACGATCCAAGCTATCACTGGTTTCAATCACTGCTCGAGTCGGACGATTGAGATCCGTCAGCAGCCACCGAATCACCTATGGAAGCAACCGCACAGGCCCCTCTGAATCCCGAAGCGCAGCAGCCCCATCGCAAAATATTCAAACTAAGCAGACGATGTCACGCCGAAGCAAAAGCCGTTTAGAGGACTTTCGAGAGACCCACCCCAACCAGCAAGAAGCCACATCGAGGAGACCTGAAACTTCACGGACCCAACTGAATGACTGCGACCAATAATCCAACCTGCAGTGCCAAGAAGCTGAGTAAATGGACTGCCCATTCTTCCAACCCAAAACCGTCCTTACAGACGGATGAATCGGAGAGCCGTCTAAATCGGATCTCAAGCGTAACCTTGTGGCCAAAAAGGCTCGACAATTTTATTTCCCAATGACAGCAAACAAAAAGCGAAATTCAGGATCCAGTTCAGTCGCGCTTTTTTTTTTCTCGCGCACTGCCCAATAACTCATCAAACAAACCCAACAGTCAAATGCGGCTCTGAATCATCGCGATCACATCGCTGCGATCGAAATCCTGGAATATCTGACGGGGGGAGTCCCAGCAGGATTCTAGCGATATTTTCAACCGGGTACACGCATGAGCGATACATTTCAGTAACGATGGCATCTCTCAACTTTTGGTTTCCGTCGCAGCTCCACATCCCCAAAAAGAATTTTAAGCAAGTTTACACTGTTCTTACATGGATGGATGGATGGATGGATGGATGGATGGATGGATGGATGGATGGATGGATGGATGTGGGAAGAAACCTTCAACTTTTTTCGGAATGGAGCTTTGCGAGCTGCGCTGCTTCGATTCAGATTTGCCGGGCATTTTGATGTGCCCAAACTGCCACCGGCGCCGCCATTCAGCGCTGGATCCTCGCTTCTGGACCTGAAATACGCGAATATTTCGAAGACCTCCTCACAGAAAAAGTGGCTGATTCATTTCAAATCCGAGCTTTCAATCGCCGTGTATTCCTCACAATACTGCCTTTCGTTCACCTGGAGCTCGAAGATTAGTGGAGCCAGTTGTTCAGCAAGATTTTCTTTTCAAACGACTGCGCCGGCGCTTCTTCTGTGGCCGCTGCTGCTGCTATTGAAGGGAAGAGGTTGTGGAATCTGCACAATACTCCGGCAGAGAATCCGACGCTAAAATGGTGCTTGAGTTTTGATGGTGTAGTCGTTGTTGCGCGTTTCATATACCGATCGGATTCCGATGCTTTGGACGAAGATGGTTCAAGCAAATGTGGTGCTGAAGTGCCAGCAAGTAGAGAGGAGCTGGTTGCAGCAGTTCGAACCTCTGCAGCAAGTACAAGAGCAGCTTCAGCAACTCAGTCTGGTCAGTCCTGCGCAATGCCGAATCCAGCTCTATGATATGGACAACGCTATCATCACCGATCTGCCTGACACTTCCTTGACTTTACGCAAGCGGTCTGAAACCTTCAAAGGTACAATCACTTTGTATTTTTTTCCAACTGCGGCTGCTTCGTTTCCCTTTCTGGCCTTCTTCATGTCCCTCTTCTTAAGATTATTGCAGACTGCTTTCATCTTTTTGTCCTTCTTTTTCAAGTTTTTATAGATGCTGTCATACGATCCAAACACCTCCACAATCCGCTCTTTAAACCGGTTCTTGCTTTCAAGGAATTCTGGGTCCACATCAACCTCGTGATGAATACGGCCGGCAAAAAAGGAGATGATTGAGCCTTCAGAGATCTGGTGGTCAACAAAATGAGGTTAGAGGTTGTACATTCGATAAAATAAAATACGATCTGCTCAACTGGAATAGAAATGTCATGCTTGCTGAGTTTCAAAAAACATGTTTCTGGCTATATACCGCAATGGGTATCCGCCATTTTTGCTTTTGTATTCTCAACATGTTTTTTGACCATTTCTTGGTCCATTGTTTCACCTTTATTGTCATTCATATCTGTGTTGACTGTCTCTGCATCGTCCAATTCTTCAGCATCTGCTTCTGCCACTGGACAACCTTTGAATTATATGTATTGTCACCCAGAAATATATCCAAACATTCAAACAACCAATACCTCTTTCCCAGAGCAGCCGTCTTGTCTGGTTCTCTTCCTCTTTCTGGATTTGGTTTTGAAGGTGCTTCCTTGTCATCTTCTTCCAAGTCCACTCCTTTCATTCCATTTAGCAAGACTCTGTGGAAGGAATGCTGTGCATTCAGGCCGTCGCGCAATTTAGTGAGCAAGCAGTTTGCTCTCACGGTCAATATCTGCTCGGTGATTTCCAACGAGGGCATGTTGGGGCTTGTGGAACGCATTTGTGAGCAAAAGAAATAAGCAAAACCAATGAAGACCCACAATCTGCGCACACTGTTTGCTGTTGCGGTAACTGGCCCATTATGAGATACTTGTCAAGAGAGTCGCTGGTTTTGCTCCCATGTTTGACCTCATGACTTACTACCTTGAATGGTCCCTGCCGCGCTCTTCAGTGTGCCTGTTGTTGCGTCCTTATTTGTTGGGCTCAGCCAGCCGCCAAACATGATATTCATCCATTCAGTCCCAGCAGCTGTTTGTCAGTGGTAGCATCTTTTAATCTGATTCCGCTCCCTGATGATAATCACCCTTCCTTTGCTTCTCTTCCTCCAGACCATTGTTGGCGCTTTGCCGTGCATTATTATCAACGGCAACTGCATATTCTTCGTCGCAGCACTGACGGCTCCATGCTCAATCCGCAGCCGCTTCATCAGCACCGGCCGCCCCCGCATTTCCATCGGCCTCCCCCGCTCCATCAGCAGCCGCTCCCGTTATCAGCCGACTCGGTTCCAGCTGCGCCCACTTCTTCAACAGCGCCTCGCTTCACCTGCAGAGCCGCCCATGCATTTCGATCGGGCCCACTGAAACAACTCCTTGTTTTCAATTACCCTAAATTAGGGCTAGAACTAAGGTTTTTTTTTTTTTTTTGGAGGTTTATTCACCCGGTAACCCAGGGTGTTTGGTAATTTTGACTCAAATAAGTTAAAGTACCAAATCTTTAACCTAAAAATGCTAAGTGGAAATCTGAAGAAGGTAGACTAAAAGTTGACCCTGAAACATGTCGGCGACTTGGTGGTTCACCTTGTGCGCCAAGTGGCTTGCAGGGTTGACCTTGTGTACTGAGGTGTGCTTGGTAAACCCTTGTGTGTCAAGTGATTCAAGATGCGCAAGGGCGGCCAGGAGGTCTCCTTTGGCAATGAACTTGGTCACGGTGGGGTCTTTGGGGCCGGTCATGGGTGCAGTGTGGTACAAGACGAGACGTCGAGTCCCTTCTGCAGAAAGACCGGGGACTGTGCTTGAGGACATTGGCAATGCCGGAAGCTGGATTAAAGATGATGACTGGGCAGGGCTTGACTTGGGCTTTCTGTTTTTGCAGAAATTGGTGGACAATGTGGCGGAGCTTGTGATTTTCACTGAGACTGGAGGAATTCCTGGTGAAACTGGCAAGGACGCTAAAGTTTGCATGAGGATGCATTGGTTGGCTGGAATGAGTCTTGGTGGTTTGATGGTCATCTTGGCGAGCAGGAAGTCGGCACCGATCGAGGAAAGTTGGGATATTGAGAACGTGGCGTGCGAGGTCAGGTTCCAACGGTGGGTTGAACTGAAGTGGCTTGAGAATCCACTGGCAAACTTGATTTACAAAGGCAGTACCCATGCGGCCGAGGTCTTTGCGTTGTTGTGGACTGAGTGTAGCGGGCAAAAGAGGCAATGCGTATTCATGAAGTGGGCGGACTAGTGAAAAGTAAATGTTGCGTCCTGTGCTGGAGGGACCAATTGGGTGCATCTGGTGAACTTGTAATTCTGGTAAAAGTTGTCTTGGCAATGGCAATCTTGGAGGAGTAGTAGGCACTGAATTGTGGACCAGTCGGCAGAAATTCTGATACCCAGGTACTTGGCAGAAGGGAGCTCAGGAACTTGCTCACACTCAAACACAAGTGGGGGACCATGATAAGTTGACTGTCGCTGATTTCTTGGCTGAAAGTTGGATTCGGTTGACTGTCGCCCAGTTGGCGATGAGTTGGAAAGCTTGAAAATGTCGTCATGGAGGTGGATCTGATGGCAATGTCGTCGGCAAAGGCACTTGCTGGAGTAGTACCAAGTGAGTGTGGGAGCTGATGGCAAAGCTGGACAAGGAGGTCATTGACATGGACGTTCCATAGGTCACCCGAAAGGCAGGAACCTTGAGGAATTCCACGTTCACGCTTGATGATTCTTGAGTGGACTTGGTTGATTCTGATCTTGGTAAATGTGGTGCAAAACAAGGCATGCAAGGCACCGAGAGTTGCAAGTTGGACTGGTGCACAATTGCTGAGGAATGGCAGGAGCTGAATTCTGATTTTGGCAAGTACTGTTGGAATGTCGACGCTATCGAAAGCCTTGAAAAAGTCAATCAAGAGAGTTCTTGTCTGGGGCGAGCTGGTGTTGATGGCCCAAGCCAAATTTGCAATCGTTGAGTGATGCTTTCTGAAGCCTTGCTGGGAATCAGAGAGTAACATGAACTGGACAAACTGGAGGCGGAGTAGCTTTTCGTAAATGAGACGCAGACAATTGGAGAGCCCAATTGGTCTAAAGTCAAGCACGGTTGGTTTTCTTGGGGTGGATGTCTTGGGAATGAGCACTGTAGTAAATGCGAGAAACTGAGTTGGCACAATGCCGTAGAAGTAGCAGTGGTTGAAGAGGTAACTGAGAGCTGGAAGGAGGTCGGTGGTCATGGCAAGTTGTTTGAGCAAGTTGATGGAGATGCCGTCAGGTCCGGGGGACTTGTGAAGCGGCGACGCCGAAATGATGTCTTGGATGGTGGACTCGGGTGCGAAATCAAAGTCGGCTGGAAATACTGGAGGCAAAGCTGAGCTGAATGGGTGGGCTGGAGGCGTATACTGAGGGTCGGCTGATGGGTAAAGATTTCTGAATGGTGAACGGGCAGGGGCTGAAATGGTAGGTTCTTGGCTGGGTTGGCTGAGGCAAATTTGGCTTGTCGCAGGGATGCGGCGGCTGACTGAGGTGAGTTCTGACATGTTGTGAAGCTGGGTGGTCGGATTGGATGGCTGACGGAGGTGGCAGACTTGACTTTGTACATTGCGAGAGCAAGGTCACGGAGTTTGAAAACAAGCTGAGAATACATGTCATCAAGGATTTCTTGACGGGAATGCTGGGCTGGGAGGACTTGGAGTTGGCTGAAAATTGGACTGTAATTCTGAAGGACCGGAAGATCCTTGGGTTGCACGTAATAGTTGAAGGACTGAATGTGGGTTCTATCGAAAGGCTGAAACTTGGATGGCGGCACGGTTGAAGGTAAAATTGAGACTACTGAAGAAGTTGGTGAGACTGAAGAAAACTGAGAACTAAAGGCAGAACTGGTGGAATTCTGATGGTAGGCTACATTGTGAGTAGCATGTATTGTTGTCATTGTCGTAATCTTGGGTACGCTATGGATTTCTTTGGTTGTCGGACGTTGGTCAGACTTGGATTTCTTTTGTAGGAGGCCTTTCAAGCAACTCAGTCTTTCCCTTCTTTAAGTATCAAATCAAGTCATCTAAACCTTCCAGAACAACAAATCCTATTCTTAAAATTCCAATAAAAGAACAAATCATTCTTTGAGAAGAACAAGTAGGATTGGAACAAGCAAATGAATTTATTTGTATTCTTCCAGACTAAACAGAACATGGTGAAGAATCAGAATTCACAAATGCACCAGCAATCAATCACTGCCCATCATCTGCGTAGAATTCTGACATTGGGGATGAAGACTCCACAACTAACTCTGTCGATGCTGGCCGCTTCAAGTTGGACTTTTTTGGTAGAGCTGGGACTTTGACTAGTACAGGTTCTGTATGGGCAGCATTCTCAACCTGCGTTTCAGAGTCTGCTTGGATGCTATTCTCAGCATTGGTATCCTTGGGATCAGTGAGGATAATGTGTGGGTGCTAATTGAGCATGGCTGTAAGGGCGCTCTTTGCATATTTCTTGACTTGCTGGCGTGGCAACTTCTCTTGCATGGTGTTGAGGCGACAAGCATTCCATCTGAGCTGGTTGAGTGTTGAACCAGGTTTATTCATTTTGAATGATTCTAGCACTTTGAATCCAATATCTCTGAACTTCTTGGCCATGAATCCAGCAAATGTTGCATTGACTATGAATTCAGTGGCAGCCTTGGAGATTTTGCTAACGTTGAAAATTTCTGTCATTGGGAATCCAAGACCAGTGAGTTGTTGCTTGAGGTGAGAGTACTTAGTATTGTCTTTGACACCCACAATGTAGAGTAGTGCAATGTGGTGTTCAATTTCTATCTGGCTGAGGTTGCGGTAGAATTCAACTTGCTCAGCCGGTTGTGCCTGGGGTCTGGGAGGTTGGCCAGTTTGAATCATGGATCGGTCAAGAATGGAATCAATGATTGCAATAGTTGCATCTGGCAGTGTTGTTGGTGATGGTGGAGCTTGTCTACAAACCTCTGCCCAAGTTTTCTTTGTAGACGTGCCTGATATTACCGAGCCTGTAGACTTGGCACACACAGATGTTGCACCAATGGTCATGTTGTTCAGGGTTTGTTGCAGCTTCAAATTTTTTTCCTTCAGCCTGTCAATGTCTTTTGTTTGCTGACTGATTTTATCTGTCATCTGCTGCAGAATGGGCTGGCTATCCCTGAATGCTGAGAGGAAACCCTGGACAGTGTCCTCGTGTTGTTTCAAAAGCAACCGAAGACTGCTCATTGTTGTATAGTCCTCAGGTTGCGGACTGGCCTTTTGTTTTCCTTTGTTGTTAGATGACATTCGAAGAGTTGAACAAAGTTATCAAACTGGGACAAGAGTGACTCAAAATCCTGTTCTCCTTTCTATTGCTTTTTGTATCAATTGTCCCAGCATTGTTTCAGTATTCATTGTCTCTAAATTCATTGTCTCTGAATTGATTGTATCTGAATCCATTATTTTGGCTTCTTCCTCTGCGTTGCATGTTAAACTTCTTGTCACCCCTCCATACACATGGACTGTGATTACGCAGATTAACTGGTCACCTCATCTGCAGATAGAAACCCTGACCAGATTCAAATATCTATTGCTTTTTGCTCTATGAAAAAATTGCAACATGACATCGTCAGCATATGCTGAGCAAGCAACATAACTTGATCGGCTTTAAGCAACTTGACTTCAGACCAAGAAGTGCCATACTTTGCAATGATGAGAACCTATCAATGGCAAATAATTAAAGTAAATATATGAGATAAATCTGGTGAGTTGAATCTGGTCAACAAAAATTGCTCCAACATGGAATTGAACCAGGGACCCTTGCAGGATTTGTGACACTCTGTCCAGCATACAGACCACTATCCTATCTGCTGCTATATACACATAATGTAAAATTATCTAATAGTGATATTTGAGATCACAAATTGCCATATATTTTTATATTCACTTTCTCTATTCTTTTAAATGGTTTCTATCTTCTATTATGTTATGGTTTAAAAATCCAAAAAATCCAGCCATCAATCTTTTAAAAACAGAGGAATTCAAGGACTCGGGTACACCTGTCTTAAATAAAGTAGTTATAACCCAATCACTCGTGAGCGCCAAAAATAGCAAACCAACTTTAACTTAACCAGATCAGGCAAGGCATTGATACACATTCTTCAGTTTCTTAACTGAACTGGAAACAAGGTCATGAACTGGTTGAGCTATCAAAGAGTATCTGCTTTTTTTTTTTTTTTTTTGTTTGTTTGTTTGTTTGGGAGAGGGAGGGGGAGTTGGTGTTGATTTTAGTTTAACTCACTATGAAGAAGAAGGAAACAAAAACCAACAGCTCAATGACTGATGTGGATTGAACAGCAGCAAACAAGCATAGAGGCACTGGCGGCTGATTGTGTGGTGAATGTTTGCAGCAAATGTTGGTCGTGGCCATGTGTGTTTGGATGGTGGGTTGCTGGCTGATGGTGTGATGGGGACAATGGAGCAGGTTGTGGTATTGGATACTTGCAGTATGAGACAAAGTGTCTATACCAGTCTGTGGGAAGGAAAGAAAAAGGGAAGTATGAGTATCCAGAGCAGCCGACAGCAGAATCCAAAAATAAAAAAAAAATACAGAAAAATACCACAAGTAATGGCCTGGCTGGCTGGCTGGAGTTGGTTGATTGGCTGGTTGGTTGGATTTCCTTGGGTCATTGGAGTGTCTGAGTGACTCTACAATGACCCGGCACAGACAACACACAGGTGTGATGTAAAGATGCTCCTTGATAGGAAGTCAAGTCGTCAACCGGGGGCGCTAAACCCAGTAACTTCCCAACTTGTATCAAGATGTGAGCCTTTGCATCGCACTGGTGGCCTGCCCAAGTGTTGGGGGGGATGGAGCATTGCTCATTTTTTGCTTTTTTTTAAACACATGGGCAAGCAAAACACCAAAACTAAAATATATCAAAGACTCAAATTTAAATCCACCCAATCAAAAGAGCAGGTTGACATGGTTTTGCAGTGGTATGTTGGATGAACCAGCAACAAAATAGTATCAAACTAGCGATATTTCAGCTACCAAACAGTAATCAACCAGTCATAAACTAGCAATGAACCTGTAGAAATATAGGCGCTGGAACACGACTATATAGCGATCTTCGTGAAGTTCTTAAAGCTTGTATCGATAGTTACTACTCTTTAATATATCAACTAAGGAATCATACAACTATTAGCGTAAGAAAGAAGAAGTATCATAACTGGCTAACCTAAGGATATACGCAGTCGATAAGAACAATACTGCAACAGAGAGCAAATAGTAGAAGATAAAGATCTGTTCTCAAGGGAGAAGCAGATGTCAAATACGAAACACTAAGAACAATGGTCAAGTGACCCATTGTGTGAATCAAAAAAAACAGAACAAAGAGGTAGCTTGTAAAACAACTATCGAATAAAATGATTGGATGAAAAGACAGAGACTGAAAAACATCCAGAAGAAAGATGAGTGATCGTAAAGAAATAATTAAGATTGGCAATGTGTAAATAAAGAATTACGCGTCCTACGACTGAATTCAACACTCCTCCACACATGTACAATCATGTATGGCTTACCAAACCAATTCCATCCACTCCCTTCTTGAACAAAATCTTGCCAAGACTCTTTGTGAACATGTCAGCCTTCATTTCAGTAGTGCTGATGTGTTCCACGTTGAGCTCTTGCTTGTTGATGTACTCACGAATAAACTCAATTTTCACCGCCATGTGCTTAGTCCTGTCCAGCATCCTTTCGCTGTTCAGAATCTTGATCAAGGCCATATTGTCATTGAAAATCTTCATCCTCTTGGTTACAATTCCCAGAGACTTGAGTAAATCGCGTTCCCAGATCATATGAGTGAGGCACATATAGACGCTCTCCAATTCGGCAGCTGTTGTTGAACCTACAACTCCTCCAGATCGTTTACTTTTCCAGTGCATAATGTTTGAGTCCAAGAACGTGATGTAGCCGTATGTGAAACGACAGTCAATCGTGTCTGTTAACCATTCAGCATCCGCGTAGCCGACATGGTGGAACTCCTTGCACCGTGTGAACACTAGACAGAGGTCCAGTGATTGTTTAACGTACCGTAAAACATCGGTAGCGTGCTTCCAGTGAACATCACTTGGCTTATTATTGAATCTACTAAGACTACCAACAGCAAAGGCTAGGTCTGGTCTTGTCCATTGAGTAGGGTACAAGAGACATCCAATGAGACTCCTGTAAGGTTGTGTTGTGGTGTCGTTGTCATCTGAAGGTGCTACTGGAGTGCCTACCATTGGCGTTTCCCTTGTAGTAGCTTCCGTCATACCAAAATGAGTTAGCATCTCACCCAGAGATGGCTTCTGTGATAGATAGATCCGAGACTCGTCCCTCATGACTTGCATACCAACGAAACGTTCCACTACACCTAAATCCTTGATTTCAAATTTGGCAGATAACTCCTTAACGAACTTGGCCCAGAGAGACTTGTTGCTCCTGGCAATACCACACAGAAAATCGTCCACGATTAAGATTAACATGATGAAATCCTTGTCCGTGAGTTTCCCACGTGTGAAAATACATGGGTCGAAGACACTTGGCTTGAAACCGAGATCTTTCAATGAACTGCTAAACGTCTTGTTCCACGCTCTAGCAGCTTGCTTTGTACCGTACAATGCCCGTAGAAGCTTTAGAACGGTTGGTACACCTTTACCAAAAGGGTACTCTTCAAATCCAGGAGGTTGCCTCATGTACACTTCGTCATCCAGCTTGGCTTGAACGAAAGCATTACGTACGTCAGCTTGATACATCTCCAGATCGTGATCACAGCACATGATCATAAACATCCTGATTGAATACGGCCTGGCTACCGGTGCAAACGTGTCAAAGTACTCGACACCCTCGATCATTGTAAAACCTTGAGCTACCAATCGAGACTTGAATTTACCAGGATTACCTTGAGAATCCTTTTTCTGTACATCAACAAACCTACACCCAATGACGTGCATATCTTTAGATTTCGGTACATGTTCCCAAACTCCAAAATTCTTGAGTTGGTTAATTTCAACAGTACGAGCTTCCACAATGCGTGGATCCTTGTCATTGATACCGTTGGATAGAAAAGCATAATGAACTGAGTTTCTTGATGAAGCCCAAATTTGACGTGGTACAGGAATACGTGATGATCGACGAGGCGGTGCTACTTCCTCCAGTTCACTGAATTCAGATTCAACACTTTCGACATCATCCTGATCAACAACCTCCTCCTGATCATGAGAATCCTCAATATCGTCGTCATAAAATTCGACATTTTGAGGTGCGACCTGATCACTTATAGGATCAGTGATGTTGATTTCCACAAATTTGACGTTGGTTGTCGTAAAAATTTCAGACCAATTGGTGGCAACCACGTTATAGGTGTTGATGTGACTAGTGTAGCCCAAAAAATAGCAGGCAACAGTACGTACATCCAATTTGTTACGACCCTTAAGATGTTCAGCAGGTAGACGTGAAAAACCTTTTGAACCAAATACTACCAGATTACCGAGATTTGGCTTGATACCAGTAAACATCTCAATCGGAGTCATAGAATCATTATGGACGACAGGTGATCGATTAGATATGTACGTCGCATTTAGAATAGCATATGGCCAGAAATTTTTAGCCAATGGAGAGTCATTGAGAATAGTCCTGGCTCGATCAAGAATAATCCGATTAGAGACCTCTGCCATCCCATTTTGCTCATGCTCATAGGGTACCGAGACTTGCTGCTCAATACCGAGTTCGACAATAAAGTTTTTGAACGTGCCGTGGATAAATTCCTTGGCATTGTCGGACCGAATAACTTTCAATTTTTTACCGGACATTCGTTCTGCCCAGGTAAGCCATGGTTTAAAATTTTCGACAATTTCGTCGCCAGAACGCCCTTTCATCGGAAACGTGAACCGACACAGTGTGGCATCGTCTGTTAAAACCAATATTACCGTTTCCCCATTTCGACCGGGTGTGTTGATAATTGCAAAATCCATGTGAACCAACTCGAGTGGATATTTACACCGTGGATTTGAAGAACTCTTGAATGGGCGCCTCGTCATTTTGTTTTCGACACAGGCGTCACATTGAAAATTAGGTGGTAATGGCGGCACTTTAAAATCTTCGACCATCTTTGACAATTTGAGAATATTCGCGTGGCTGATGTGGCACATACGCCGATGTAAAATTTCATAGTCATTTTGAGTAGCCGAAAGAGCTGTACCATTGATTATGACCTTAAAATTCATAATCCACCAATTGTCAACTTTGGTTGCAGTCATTACCTCCGTGGTATCCTTATAAAAAATGCTGGTCCCATTTTCTGTGACTTCCTTCAAACCATGTTTGTCCAACGAGATCGTAGACAATAAATTGAATTTGAAGTTGGGTGCGTAGACTACATCATTAAATTCGATTCGGTGACTTGTACCGTTAGATAGAATAGCTTCGACTTCAATTGAACCATAACCGAGTGTGGTGTCCAATTTTCCATTAGCAATTTCAACTTGTGATTGCTTTTCAACAAAGTTTTTGAAGGCATGACGATCATTACAATAAATGTCTGATGCGCCACTGTCCTTAATCCAGTCTGACTTTTTGATCGTCTCTGAGGATTGATGTTGTTTCTTGCTGGCGGCACAGAAAGAGAACCTGACTTTGTCACCTTCCTGACTTTTACCAGACTTCTTGGATGCATTATTAGCATTACCAGTGGTACTTGAATTATTAGACGAGACCGACTTGCCAAAATTCTTGGGATTCACATGACAGTCCTTCTGCATGTGACCATTTTTACCACAACGGTGGCATTTGATGACCGAACCGTTACCATTACCCGAATTAGTATTGGATTTGTTACTACCAGCATTGAAAGCTGTAGAACTTTTCTGAGATTTTTCCCGCGAACCCATTCCTTGGGATTTCGAATCAATTTCCGCTTCAAGCAACGTTCGAATAATTTTCTCCTTGGTTAAACCACTCTCCATAGTTTTGAGAGAACTGGTAATCGGATTCCACTCAGTAGTACGAGGGATCGACCGTAACAGAACTACTTGATGTAGTTTATCCCAATCAAGTTCGCCAGATTCCTTCAAAGATTGAATTGACGCGTTGATGGTTGAAATATGAGACGACATAGACTTGGAAGAGTCATACTTGATCTCAAATAATTTGTCCAGCCGAATTAGAACTGAGTTCGCTGACTGACTTTGAAAATTTTCACCCAGAATTTTTACCATTAAAAATGCTGAAGGCTCACGGCCAACCATATTGGCTGCCTCAGACGAGAATTTGTTGACTAAGAGACTTCTGACTTTAACATCGTCTTTAGCTCTTGTGCTGGCCTCCTTGACACGTTGAGATTTCTGATCAGCTGATTCCCCAGCAACAGGTAGATCGTCTCGGTCACGAGTGATAATATATAGAAGATCCTTCGACTCCAAGTAGAGACGAACTTTCAGATAAAATAGTGGCCAGTTTTCAGTCGTTGCATCAAAGACAGGAAGTCCTTTGTATGAATCGTCTGACATTGTTGTAACTTGAAATATTCTGATGAAACTGGATCGTCCAAGTAGAATGGTGCTGATAACGTGTAGAAATATAGGCGCTGGAACACGACTATATAGCGATCTTCGTGAAGTTCTTAAAGCTTGTATCGATAGTTACTACTCTTTAATATATCAACTAAGGAATCATACAACTATTAGCGTAAGAAAGAAGAAGTATCATAACTGGCTAACCTAAGGATATACGCAGTCGATAAGAACAATACTGCAACAGAGAGCAAATAGTAGAAGATAAAGATCTGTTCTCAAGGGAGAAGCAGATGTCAAATATGAAACACTAAGAACAATGGTCAAGTGACCCATTGTGTGAATCAAAAAAAACAGAACAAAGAGGTAGCTTGTAAAACAACTATCGAATAAAATGATTGGATGAAAAGACAGAGACTGAAAAACATCCAGAAGAAAGATGAGTGATTGTAAAGAAATAATTAAGATTGGCAATGTGTAAATAAAGAATTACGCGTCCTACGACTGAATTCAACAGGGATGTCAGGATTTCACCCCTGCAAAGCTCCTATACAAACCGATGCCAGGAACACGCTCACAACTTAACTGCCAACTCGCATTCGGACAAGCCCCCAAAGGGTTCCCCTCTGAGAGTTGAGCACCCCTGGTCTAGGTGGGCAAGGACTTTTACAACATCCATTCTACTTTTCTTCACTTACATCTTATTTTATCATCATCACTCTTACTTATACTCTTTGAGCCAGGAGTGCATGCCACTGATTTTTCTCCCACTGGGTTTTTACATGATGTGGTACCCACCAAGTTACATCTTTCTTCTATACTTTCTTGTCTCTAGTATTTGATCACTCACACGATCAAGGGGAAGACCGCTATTGGTGGACCCACCTCTTCACTTCTTTCATGATCTCTGTTCGCTAGCTAGTCATTTTGACACTGTTCACATTCTTTTTGTTTTGTTCTCTTCATTCCCTCTCATCAGTAGGTTGAGGGGAAGTGTTGGAACGCCTCGTTGGCACCTTTCAACCTGTTTCCGTTTCAGGAATAAAGACAACAATTTCTCCCAAACCCTTGCCTTGTGAACAGTAGTCCGCCAGCACCTCAGTCTCGCCAGCATCTGCTCGACACCTCGATTCACACTTCTTACAACACCAATGCGCTTGGGATTGGGGGCAACAGTGCAGAAACTGAATGCAGAGGAAGAAAGAGAGAATGCTCTGTCTGGTCCTGACTACCCTCCAATAGGTTCAGTGCACCCATCTGGTCCCAGAATCACTCCAAAGCCCTTCAAACCCAGCACAAGCCAACCTCACAGTGCTGCCAAACGTGCCAAGCTAGTGAGCCCATCTGAGTCATCACTTTCACCTGCCAGTAACTACACCAAGGATGGCGTGCGTGCTTCCCAGGTCGATTCAAACCTTCAGTTACACGAGATCATGAGGTTTGAAGATCGACAGTCTGGCCAGCACTATATTCAAGTCTACATCAGGTTATTTACCGACATGAATTGCTCTTGCAAGATCATTTCAGATGGTTGCCAGCTCCTGTACATGATCAGGCCCAAGTATGTCGATGCTGGTGCTTATGTAGATCCTGAGCACCCAGAGATCACTTACCAGCCAACTGCTGCCTTTGTCAACTACTTCCACACTGACACTGGGGCAGAGCAATTTCGATATCTGATCAACTTACCAGATGCTGTTGACTACAACCCTGTCAAGTCTCGATTTGTCTACCGCTTAATTAGCGTGGATGATGTTAATGGAAAAGAGGTTGAAATTGAGCAGAAAGTAGGAAGGGTCCTAGTTTATGCTATTTCGGGGCAGCAGGATGGGTGCATGATGGGGGATTGGTGAACGCGTGTCCTGTCTTTTATTTTTATTTCAATAAATAAATCAAGAAGAATTTATTTATTGTGCGCGCAACACAAAACTGGAATTTTGTCGATATTCGATCCGCGCAAAACTTATTTCTGCACACCACCAAACTGTACGCGCAAACACAGACCCAGCACCATCCCACCCCCCAAAAAATCCGAAAAAATAGGCATTCGACTCGAAATGCTAATGGCAACACCTCAGAGCCAAAGAACGCTCAATTTGGGTGAGATCGAGTCAACTGAACGTTCAAGTAATTCTGTTAATAATCATTCTGGCCCCAAGGCATGCCAACACCTTCACAGGACACCAATGAGCGCATTGCTGAAGAGCAGGATGAAAACAGGCTGCCGGATTTGCCTGCCCAAATTGGACTTTACCAAAATGCTGTCTGCCTCTGTCCCCGCGAGTTTATTGGACAGCAAATCCCACCGCAAGCAGCTATAGCTATCGAATCCCACTCAATGGACGAATTTCGAACCAAACTCTATGACGTTGTTCATCCATTCATGTTTCGAGAAATTCTGATGCAAGCAAATGGAGAACCAGCATGGGCTTCGGATTCAATTGGCCACCTTTCGATTGATACCATGGATACGTTTGTCCTTGTCAGCGAATCTTCAAGTAAATGGAAACCCATCCCTTTGGCTGATTTAACAGTTCCACTGCTGGTTGCTTGGAAGTCACCAAAATCTATCACAGTGTTTGTCCAGAAGTACTCAATGATCAACAGCGCGACATTTAAAAAGGCGCATAAAAAGCTGCTGAAGCCTCTGGACGTTGATCGAGCGCAAGCAGCAAGTGAAAGCGCTTTTAGTGACACAGTGACCACACTCAAGGAGATCCATGGAACCTGATATGTTGCTGCAGATGTCCATTGGGGTATGTGGGCAAACGAAATTGTAGCGGGAGATGCGCATCTTATTGATTGTGCTGTCAATAACCCTCCTCCGATGCACCTGATGCAGTTCTTTCGATCTGCATTAACGGAACCAGCAATTCACATTCAGATGAGCAGACAAGCAAATCTTGTTGCTATAAATGAGAATGCCCATATCCTTGCAGAGCTGGAAGAAATTCTTGAAAGTCAACTTTCAACAAAATGTGCACTTGAAGATTCAATTACTTGCACGAAATATTCAATTGCGAACAACAAAGTACGCAGTGCCATTCTGGAGGACTTCAGTTTGTCTTTGGACCCTCAAGAAAATGAAGGATCTCGAAGAATCCGATCACGCATTGGAAACAGAGATGATGTTGACCATGCTGAGTAAATTTCAAGAACATGCTGAGATAATGAAGCTTTACTCTTGATTGTCTTCAAATCCATTAAAAGAAGATAGTGGAACATTGAAACCAGTTGCTGCGTTAAATCCCCTCTCTGAGTACCCACACTTTGAAAATAAATGTTTTAAGGAATAATCACGGAATTTCTCCAACACTGTCGATACAATAAAGAGAATATCCTTGTGCTTATTCGCATCACAACTTTTTTCCATTTGCCGCTTGACCATTCCGAACAAAAGTTCAATTGGATTGAAGAACGGGCAATAAGCAGGGAGGAAGATGACCTTGACACCCAAGGAACAGAGGTAGTAAACAATGTTTTTGTCTGTGTGAATTTTCGCACCGTCCATGATCCAAAGTGAATGTGGTCCAGGAAAGCATTTGACTGCACCATTCAAAGCACATGTCCGACATGCGTTAACAAACTTAGTACGATCGAAAGTTCCTTCTGTGCTGCAAACTTCAACAATGCCTTGAAGTCCAATGAAGCACAGGAGAGACACACGGGGTTTTCGAACAAATTCCCCAACGTAGACAAGAGATTTGCCCCTTTTCCCCCATCCTTTTGAAGCGAGCATATCCCGATTATCAAATGAAACTTCGTCCAAGAAGAGAAGAGACTGGAGAAGCCAGGGGAATGACATGAGTTCAGTGCTGAAGCGAATGACGTCAGCATTGCAGATTTGTATTGCCCGCCGTTCAAGCACTTTCCAGGATAGTCCAGCCTCTTTAAGGATAATGCTTATAGATGCAGCACTGATTGTGCTGCCTGGATAGCGCAGTGCATATTTCGATTTCACTTCGGAGAGGTGCATAACTGGCCTTTTCTGAAATTGGCCCACAACCCAGGCACGGCGCTCTGGTCCATGACGCACGTATGCCGTTACCCTTGCTTTCCGTACAGCTCCTCTGCCTTCTTCATATTGCAGTATCCAATCAGAGATTGTGGAGGGCGCCTTTCCAAAGAGGACCGACAGTTTCACTTTCGAGACGTTCTGGTAGTAGTACATGTAGAGGCAGTGAAAGCGGACCTCTTCAGTCGCATGCTGACCTTTAACGGTCTGGAGGATATCCATGCTTTCGATTCTGTCTTCCCACTGCACTTTTGCTGTTTATTATGCGTGCGCGGATATAGAAATCCCTTTTTCTGTACCCGCAAAATTCCAGTTTTTCATTAAACGCACAATATTAGTTGGTGCACACTCGGTCGCATCAAGAAAAAAAAATCTTTTGAACGTCAAATTCTGACAGCTTCATTGCCCGTCTCCAAACGAACAGAATTGCAGAACTCACAACCACGCTAGACCTGCGAAGAATGGCCACACAATACTGCGACGCAACGGTGCCAATCGCTCCAGCAAGTTACGAACAAGACAAAGACACAGATAACTGTGCCACCCAAGATGAAACACACCAACCAACGCAGCCTCAGATGCAGTTGGTCCTGAGTTCTCCAGTACGCAACAGCAACGATTCCGCCCTCGATGCCGCTGATATCGATTGTGGTAAGAGCCCCTGAGTCTTATCTGATTTCCGTTTCTCATGCGCAAAAACTCTTCTTTCTGAACGATAGATCGGTTCCTGTTTGAGGCTTTTGTGGCTCAGACACTGCTGAGATTTATCCCGTTTCCTCTTGCAGCGCTGTGGTTTACCGAGAAACCTGTCCAGCCAATTACCGTGTCAGGCTCTTATCTCCCTTCCATCACAGCGCCTGAAACCATCTCTTTCGAAACCGAGCATGTTCGACTACTATCTCCAGCAAATGTTTCAGAAACGTATGTGGAGGACTTGGACCATTACGACTCGTCATCCGAGTTTGAATACCCGCTGAATCATGATCCTACGTTTTCGAGTGCCGCCGTAACCTCGTATCTATTTCAGATTCCTGTGACGGATGTGATTGAGAAAGCTGCATGGCTCTTTTCTAATGTTCTTGGGGGCATTGGGGACGCTCTGGTTCGCGCTTCCTTGGCGGGGTTATTGTCAGATTATTCAAAAGATTGCAGAGGCGACAATCCCTTCTTGAACGAGCTGGACGGTGAGTCTCAGCACGCCCCATGACCTGTTGTCTCTGATAATTCCATTTGTATATGCGATGAGATTATTTGAGTTCCGCGAAACCGTGAGCTAAAAAAAAATTGTTGCCACGCAGGCACCGGAGAAAGCTTGTTCCTACCAGCTGCGGTGGACCATCACTACTCGTCTGCAATGCATGAGGATTTCTCCTCCAGATTTGCGTCACCTAAACGAAGGCAGCCGGGGTCACGGCGGCCAATACCACAGTCACCCACCACACCAACATACACGGCAGCGCAGTTTATATTCACCAGTGGACGTCGAAAGTCTGCCTGCGTAAATGCGCGCGCTCCTTCGCCAGTTTCCAAAGCAGTTCTTTCGAAAGCAATGATTCCATCGTATACAGACGATATGGTTGCGTCGATAGTGCTGCAAGATTTATCGAGCCGTGGTGCTGATGTGGATCCATGCGCGATTGATCAGCTGTTCCCATCGTTCAAGCGAAGGGGGAGCTTTGCTCGATCGTTAAGTGGGTTAGTTGAGATTCACTGCGATAAAGATGGGAGGCTGCTTGACATGGACTCTGTCGAATTGGCCTCAACAAATTCGCCCAGTGTTGGGTACCAGGAAGCCTCTGAGGAAAGCCTTATTGGATTTGATCTTGACAGACTTGCAGAAGAGGAGGTCATTCGCGATACGTTTGAGCTAACGGAGGAAGGGGGTAGTAACGATCAAGTTGACATGGTTGATATGGATGGGTTTGTTGTCGTCTAGAGGGTTAATCGGACGCGTTCGTTGTTGATTTTACCTTTGAATTATTTATTTTACCTTACATTTAAGAGGCAATATAACCACCCTTTTGCGTCGCACGTCTCCTGCCTATATGGGAACATCTGCTGCTGTTGGCTGAGGATGTTCACAAATTTAACGGCTGGTGTCAAAGACTCCCAAAAATTGCTAAGCACTCGACACAAAAGAAACCAAAAGATGGCGGAGCAGAACCACATGAGCAGGACAGGTACAGCACACGCAAACAGAGTCCGCGGAGGGACAGGACGGTACTCGGTCATGAGCATGCGGATGCTAGGGGTCCCAACCACAACGGGCACGCGGCGGAGGATGGTCCAGGTAAGCTCATGTGAACATCATTTGTTACTCCACCTATTTAAACTGTCCTATTATCTTTATTCGTATCTGCAGGAACGTGCCGCGAGCCATAGCGTGCGACATTCCCTCAAGAGAAACGACCATACCGATGCATTCACGATGGGTGCTCGGCGGAGAGAAAGACCAGCACTGAAGGGTATCTTTAACACGGAACCAGCTGAAGATGTCAATGCTGTTGATACGAATAGCAGTAATGCCAGAGGGGGGAGGGAAGAGTCAACAGCATCTGGCAGGGACAATCCACAACCAAAAGAAGACGAAGTTGTACAATACGATTGGTGGGTCTGGATCACGAAGGTGCTCACATGCTGCTGCTGGGATGCAATCATCATCAAGTGGTATCCAAAGCATTCAAGTGGACAGATTCAAGCATGGCGCGAGAAGGTGAATACAACAAGCCATGCTCTGTCTTTCCTCTCTCTCGAAACTGACTCTCGATATCCAGCTGGCTTCCTGCATAATTATCGGCGTGATGATGACGATAGTCGCGTTTTTGACTGTCGGACTTCAATTCGCGTTTTGTCCTTCCATCGCAAGTCTTGTCTCGAACGCAGTTTTAAACCAGGAAAATCATCGAGATTTGGCCTATCATTCAGCAGTGTTTATTTTTGGACATGTTTATGACTTCAACCAAACGGCGCAATTGCTTTCGAAAACATCAAACCTGGTTCTTACATCAGATTTCATGAGCGCTGATTTGACTCCACTATTCCTTACCACTGCTTGTTCGTCATTTGGTGGCGCGCCTCAATCGTGTGCTGTGCGAGCGCGGTTTGGTGGTGGCAGCCTTTCACCTGCAGTTTGCCTGGACCCGGCTATTATTGATCAGCTCACTCCAAAAGGACGAGCATACTTCTCGTGGAGTGATGTGAATCTGAACAATATCGCTCCGCACACTCTTGTGGTTTTCAAAGGCGCTGTCTTGAACATGACTTCCTACCTGACGACACCGCAGTCAGGGCAGCTGTTTGGTGCGAATCCTGGAGTGACGCAAATTATTGGGAACAATGTGGGACTGGATGTCACGCGTGCACTGGCAGGTGAGATGAGAAATCCTTTTTTCAATACTTGAGACTTAGCTCTTGTACTTAAATAGCTTCGTATGAAACTCTATCTATTGGAAATTGCCTGGCTCAGCGTTATATCGTTGGCTACGTCGATCGAGCGAGTGTTGGGTGCAGCGCGACGCAATTCATTCAAGGCGCCATCCTCGTCATCATCGTATTGCTGTTGGTGACTCGGTTCGTAATGGCATTTATTTTTTACTGGTGCCTGGCCGGCCACATTGTCTTTGATAAAGACAATCAAGAGTTGCATCTTCCGTATCGGAAACGTCGACATCGAAAGCCGAAAGTTCTTTCCTCCTCCGTGGCGAACCCGAATATATCTCAGACGACATTTGAAGCCAATTTAAACATGACTCTTCTCACGTCTTCTCGGCGGAATGCTCCACTGAAGTCGGACCCATTCGTTATCATCTTGGTCACGTGTTACTCAGAAACGATCGAAAGTATTCAAAAGACTGTGGATTCGTTGGCGCGAACTGATTATCCGGATATGCGAAAACTACTGTTTATTGTTTGTGATGGCCTTGTGACTGGCAGCGATTGCCCTCAAAGCACTCCCGAAGCAGTCATTTCTCTCATTAGCAAGGATTCAAATGGTCAGGACGGTGGAACGCCGTCTCGACAGAGTTATCTAGCAATCGCGGATGGAGAGCGGCAGCATAATATGGCTACTGTGGTAACTGCTTAATTAAATCAACAGCGTAGCTGTGATTGCGCTTTTTTGACTGATGTTATTTTGCTGCCCAGCACCATGGCTACTACGATCACAGTGCGGGGGGTAAAGTTCCCATGGTTGCTGTTATAAAATGTGGATCCCTGGACGAAGAGAACACAAACCGCGGACGCTCGGGAAACAGAGGAAAGCGCGACTCTCAAATGATTTTGATGAATTTCCTTTCAAGCGTCAACTTCAATGACGGTCGAATGACACCGCTTGATTTTGACTTGGCTACAAAGATTCAATCCATCAACGGGGACGTCAGCCCAAGTGAATATTCTCTCGTACTGATGGTGGACGCAGATACCGCCGTTGACGAGCTATCCCTCTATTTTATGGTGCAAGCCATGAAGAATGACTCCAAGATCATGGGACTCTGTGGAGAGACGCGGATAGAAAACAAGAAAGATTCTTGGGTCACCCAGATTCAAGTTTTTGAGTATTATATTTCGCATCATTTGGGGAAAGCATTCGAAAGCGTGTTTGGTGGGGTGACTTGTCTTCCAGGTAAACGAGATCAGCAATTTATTTGTCACGTCGCTGAGACATACACACTGCAGGTTGCTTTTCAATGTACCGTATCAAGGGCGACAAACTGAGAACTGGTCGAGACAAACCGTCGCCGGAAGAAGCTCGCGAAATGGTGCCCTTGCTGATTCACCCGGAAATCATGTCTTACTATAAAGAGTATATTGTGGACACGCTTCACAAGAAAAATCTTCTACTACTCGGAGAAGATCGATACCTGACAACGCTCATGCTTTCTCGATGTCCCAAACGCCGGATGATCTTTGTGCCGCAAGCGCAGTGCGAAACAACAGTTCCTGATAAATTCGAGGTGCTGTTGAGTCAGCGAAGAAGGTGGATCAACAGCACAATTCATAATTTGTTGGAGTTGTTGATGGTGAATAACCTCTGCGGCGTCTTCTGTTTATCCATGAAGTTCGTGATATTGGTAAGCCTTCAAGGACTTCCGCTGTTGCCCTGCTGTTACTGACGAACTTTTATACCAGCTTGAGCTCATAGGAACAGTTGTCCTTCCTATTGCCGTTTCATTGATGTTTGTTTTGCTTATCGCTGCTTTCGTTGTTGGCCCCACTCTTCCGCTCTACCAGCTGTTGGCAACACTCTTTTGTCCTGCATTCTTCATTCTCATAACAACGTATGAATGGGAGTATGTAGGATGGATGTTTGTTTATTTGGCTGCATTGCCAGTTTGGAACTTTATTCTGCCTCTGTACGCGTTTTGGCATTTTGATGACTTTTCATGGGGCGCCACAAGGCAGGTTGCAGGAGAGGCGGGTGGCGCAAAAGACCATTCGAGCCGACATGGAAGATATGAAACTGGCGCTGTCGTTACGCGAACGTGAGTTTTGTTCTCTCTTGTTTAGGAAGTCTCTGAAATTCATGCCAAAACATTAGGTGGGATGATTGGCGTGCACTTGCCAGCGCGGACTCAAGCGGAGGAATGGATCATGACGTGTCCATGACTTCAGTTGCCATGCCACGCCAAGCTGCGGATAATGTAGCCGAAATCACAAAAATGCTGGACAGAGAAATGGTGTCGAATCGAGCCTTCAAGTCTGCCTTGCGGCCGTCCAGTAGAAAAAGCAACATTGCTGACGAATCGAGCTCATCAACAGGACCGTTTAAGTCAGCTCGTGGGGAGTCATCACTTGCGCGCTCCAGTGCATCCAGAGTTGGCCACGATTCCCCTCAGAAACTGGGGCACACGAAACAGTCTCTGCGCGACTCTGAGACTTCAGAAATGGAAATTTCATCCGAGAATCAGCTCCTTCAATCCGATGAATATCTTGCGTATTACTTCGGACAACAATCTGGCATGCGATCCATGGCTGCTCCTTTTCAAGATGCATTTTCTCAAGCACCAACGCAACTCTATCCTTCCTACTACGACGGAGCTCATACGTACGATGCCCTCACTCACCAGCAGCAATATACCCAACAGCAACAGGCGTACCAGCAATCGCTGTATCTCCCTTCCAATGCCAACTTGTCGATCCACGCTCCGTCCACATTTAATCCTTCACATGCAGTTCCATCTCGATCCAATACTGACGCTTCACGAGTATGCGACGAGGCAATTTCTCCCGTGGTTGAGGCGGACCCTTTCATCATTGCATCCTCCCAACGGTCCATGAATTATTTAGAATACCCAGCCGCTTCAGCGCAGTCCAACTTGCAAAAAATAGATGAGGATGACATAACTGACAGGACCCCAACAAGAAAGTATCATTCGGAAGTAACTCGCATGGATCATCAAGGATTGGCGCCAGCATCACAATTCGAAAAACCGGTAGTTTCAGCTGCCCATGCGGCAATACCGCCTCCAACTGAACTGGAGGAGCTTGACGATGGCGCTGTATCTCAATCGTTTCAGAACTTTTTCGGTTGGAGTCCCAAAACGGTTTCATCTGGCAAGGCTGAGCATTTGGGAACGGCTCATGTGTCTCGCAGGGAGTCTGAAGGCTCGACGCCCAAAACTTCAAAAAGACCTGTTCTCAGTAAGAGTGAGATGCGGACTTCGGGCGTTGGCTCTGTTGCCAGGAATGGCGGTGCATCCACTTCGATTCAAGACTCATCGTTCTTTGCATCCAATTCCGCTGAGAAAAATGTGGCGTATGAGCGAGTCGAATACGATGAATTCAATATTCTGGATCCTGAGCGTTTGCTGAATGAGGTTTCGATCCGGATGCAGCAAAAAAGTTCAAACCGCAGTGTGTTGGAGAAAACTGCCTTGACTTCCGAGCCGGGGAGGAGGACTAGTTCTGAATTTCAGAACTTGTTTATACCATCAATATCCGCCAGGCAAGAGGGGTCCAGTCATCATGTCATGTCTGAACGGGTGTCTTCGGATGCAGCCCATGAATCAACAAAAATCGGAGTCGCTGCCAAAGCATCCGCCGGCAAGTTTTATGACGCAAATCAAGTTTCTTCCCATGTTGGGCATCGATCTGAGTCTGACGTTTCGCTGGGTCGCACTTTACAAAAAGCAGCCAATTTCTTTGAGCTTTCGCAAGGAAGTTTCTCTGGCTTTTTCAAAAACGAGTCCACCGGCGACATGAAAAATGGTCTGGAATCATCGGCCATTGGAACCAAGCGGCGAACCGAGTTGGACAATGGCATTTTGGATGAGATTTCTGGGATCGATGCAGTCTCCGTCGATTTTGACACATCCTTTTTGATTATGCAGCCAGACGAGCCACGCAAACGTAATTGGGACCTTGATGACAGATTGCTGTCACAGCAAGATGTTTCAACTCCCAGGAATAATGTGGCTCGTCCCATGCACAAGGAAGAGAGGCGGGAATTGGTGGATCAATCGTTCCAAGGAGCCAGTTCGCAAAGCTTTCAAAGTATCGAAGGAACCAGTGGCTCGGGCGTGAGGAATACGCAGGAGCAACAGCCTCTTTCAGTTCTAAAGGAGAATTCAAGGGCAAGGAGGCAACAACGCACCCTTCCCCAAGTTCCAGCGTCCGGAAACACTGGTAAACACATTTCAGCATCTGCGAGACCGAGCCTTCAACCGGCGCGATCATCCCATGAGGGACGCAGTATTTCAAACACAAGCCAACGCAGTCAAGGTCCTCGAGGTGGTACAAACGAAAGCTACTTCATGTCCATGACACCTGTCACAGCTCGACTGTACGAAGAGGAACTGGCAAGAGTGAAGGGCGAGACGCGGGAGATGCAAAAAAAGGGAGGACCCCGACAATTACCTGAATTTTGAATCCCGAATTCCTCTCGATTAGCTGATGCAACACGAAGAAGGCACTGTTACCCATAAACCAGTCCAAAGTAAACTGCTGAGCAGAGCTGAGCAGAAAAAGTGCTTTAGTAATGAAAAATTTGTGTAACGACGGTTTCCCGATGCTTTCACTTTACAGATCGATGCGAACAATGGCGACTTCGCAACCAGACTTCGCAGACCCATACGCGCACGTAACCGATCCAAACAAAGAGCGGGGCAGGTGCTGTGTTCGTTGAAAGGCGGCGAAGAAGCGCCGTTTGGCGAATATAGTTGTGGCAGAAAAAAATTGCAAATAGTTAAAAGCAGAGACCCCCGGTCCCAACTTACGTCCCAATCCCCCAAAATAACAAACACACATGTCGGCAAAGGAGATTGATGCCGCCTCAGCGATACTCGCTCTACGCTCGGAGCCATCTCTGCACGCTCGGGATGTCAGTCAAAGCCAGCCGCCTGCCGAGAGCGTGCCTGGTGCCAGCTCAGTCCATGTCGCCGCAGATTCCCACTTCAGCCAGAGGCAAGTATCTGTTTTTCTGTTCACTTCTTCAAGCCCGGTTGTCGCCGTGTGTCACGAGGTGTCTATTGATGATGAATAGCGGCACTCGCTGACAACCATGTTTGTCGCTCTCGATCGCTTACTAACGCTTAGTAACTTCGCCATATTATAGAGTATACCGTCTCCTGCGCCCCGAACCAGATGAACCGCCCGCTGCTTTGCTGAAACACGATACCCAGCTGCCAAACTCGAGCGCAGAAGCCATCTTTGCGGCTGCTGGTCAGCGTAACACGAAGCCATCCGTAACCCTACAACCTAAACACCGTCAACCAGACATTCACTGCCACGCAGCGAGTCTTGTCCCACAGTCTTCACAAGCAGTCCCTCTCGATGGAGGGAGAGACCAGAACCCGACAATTGTGTCAAAGTGTTCGGGTGTTGTTTTGTTTACACAGCAAACCCCCGAACCACCACCTCATGTCGTCCACCTGGCGCATGGACCCCCCACACAAACAAAAGCGCCAACATCATCACGGTCATCTCTCCCTCAAGGCGCATGTTATGCCGCTGATCATTATTACTCGCCCGGATATCCGTATTTCTACTACGGCCAAAGTCATTATTATCCGCCTTACGCTCCTTACACCTCAAGTCTGCCACAACCTCACCAGCAGCACTATATGCATCAAGCGCATTATGCACCGTATCCTGGATACCAATACCACCCTCATACTTACCCTGCAAGTTATCCATTTTACCCCCCGTCTCCTGCTGTTCTGGACTCGCGCACTTCTCATCTTCCAGCACTGCCATACTCGCGTAGCAACCATCGTTCTCACCAAGTTCCGAAAATTTCACCTGTAAGCTCTGACTCAAACGTGCACTCTTCGGATGGAATCGAAGAGTGTAAAGAGGAGCCGACAGAGCATGATTCTTCAGCTGAGGAGCCTTCGTTGTCGAGTTTGGTGACGACATACCAGTCTGAGATTGCCAAGCTGACGACGCGGCCTATTCCATGTGACGTGTGTCGTCGTCAGAAAAAGAAATGTGACAGGTGAGGTGTCTCTCTCGTTTTTTGAAGTTGTTGTTGGTGGGTGTTATTCCTAATCGAAGCAAATTGTTCTTTTTCAAATGTGTCTTGGTAAGAACTCGGCCAATGTGCAAATCGTGCAGTGTTCGCGGATTAAAGTGCCGCTACACTCTTCCACCTTTAAAAGCGGCGCAGACAAAATGGCGCGCTCGTCTCGCGCTTGAGAATCGGTTGGGCAGTGCTGGGATCCGGGCCGAGGATGTGCTTGGCAAACGAAGAAGCAACTGTGTCGCTACTGCCTCAGAGGTAGCAGCACTCATGTGTACCAAATAAGGAAAAAGCGGAACGAGCACAAGATCGGGCGTAAAATAATAATAAAAACCAGGGTATTTATTTGACGTTTGGAGTATGAGGATATAAGGCTTTGAAATCATTTCAGATCGGCACACTAAAAAATGTCTTCAACATTCACCGAAGTTGACGTGGCAGCCGCAATCATCTGCCTTCGCGAGCAGCCAGCCTACCAAACAAGTCCCATCACTTCAGCCATCTCTGTTACTACAAGCAGCCTGCACTCCGGCAGCGAGTTGTCTCCTTCAGCGGGCTCGCACTTTGACTCGGGGAATGTCTCGGCCACACGGGAAAACTTTGCTAGCATGGACCTCGCTTCAGATACAACGCCGTCAGCAGCGTCAAGCTTACTCTATCTCCTCTCTGTTGCCGGGCTAGACAGTGGTATGCTTGACGGCGGCGAAATCGGGCGTACGAATGTAGACGTGATGAGTCAGCATCTGGCGGAACTTCCAGACTTGGTGCAACAACACAGTCCCCCGAGCCCGCCTTCTTCGGATGTGTCTGCAGATAGAAGCGTGGCAGCAGCGCCGACCGCAGCAGCAGCAGGTGTGACTAACGTTGACAGCCGTGATTCGGAATCAATATCAAAACTCCTCAAAGCACAAGCGGCGAAACTCGCAGGATCGTCAGTCAGCAGCAGGCCGCTCCGGCTCACTCGTAAATATTCGAGCAGGCGACCTCTTCCGTGCACAGCGTGTCGGGCTTGCAAGCAGAAATGCGACCAAACAAAGCCGTCGTGTTTGTCGTGTGAGAGGAAGGGCCTTGAGTGCAAGTATATGCCAGCACACGTGGAAAACCAGGAGAAAGTTATGGCCAGTTTGGAAGCGAGCGAGAACCTGCGGCGGCGACGAGCATCCGATGAGGCAGCGGCTCGGGCGGCGGCGGCCATGCGTATCGATTTCCTTGTGGACTGAAGAGCAGCTCTTCCTTTTTACACTCTCTTCTCTATACTCCCTACTCTCGTTACACTCTCTCTCTTTACACTCTCTACGTGCAAACGCCTGCTTTAGTTGGCCCCTAATGCTTTTACTTAAAATGCGCATCTGTTTCCTGCCGTCCTCAATCGAATAAAAACGAGGTTTGGCCTCCAACTGTTCTCTCCTCTCTCGAACGAAACTCGTCGGGCAATTGGACACGTTTCCCAGCACGAAACAGAACATTTGTAAGCCAGAGATGATGATGAGTGATCATTTTTAGAAACCCTAAAAATTATTTTGGAAAGTTTCGGTTTGTGCGGAATGAGTTGTTGGTGCCCAGTCACATATTCTGCCCAGACAGCGGTGTCAGCGTACCGGCGCTGCTGCCATGAGCGGCGACAGATGCACCATTGTTCCCCAGCAGCGGCGACTGCGCTCTCGGCCAATCAAATCAAGGCAAAAAGGGAAAATTCCAAAAAGGAGCCTTTAGCGCAATTCCCGAAGTTGCCCGCCCAATTTTTCAGATTTTTCCGAATTTTCAAGGCCCACAAACACGCACTGCCGAATTCGACCTTGTTGAATAATCATTCGGCACAAATGAATCATAATCCCATGCAAGCCGCCGATGAGCGTCACAGTCGCACAAGTAGCGCACAGGTTCACAGACAGCATCTGCGAGACCGGAGGGTGCCAGGCACAGACGGGGACCACCACCCAGCCTCCTCTTCTTCAACGGCTACTCAACGGCGCAGGCAGGTTCCGTGCGAGGCATGCAGGACCTACCGCAAAAAGTAAGTGAGAACTCGGATGGATACGTCCACAATTGACGATGCTGACAAAACGCCCCAACGAACAGATGCGACTCGCTGGAACCTGGCTCAGCATGCAGCCGCTGCATTGACCTGGGCATCGAGTGCGCCTTTGATACCTCGCGCAAACCATACGCTCGCCGGAGTCTGCCAAAGAACGGCGACACAGCCGCAAAGACAGAACCCGAAGTTGGCGAATCTGACCCTCAAAAATTATCGTGTGGTGACTCATCCTTGTTGCGTAACATTCCGACGCTCGGTCTCGCCACCCCGCCCGCTGCGCATGAAGACACTCCCTCTCAACCTGCACATCAAGATACCCCGCCAGGCAACCCAGCGCGTGATTTGAACCGCCATCGGCCCTTGCCCTGTGACTGCTGTCGGCAGCAAAAAAAGAAGTGCGACAGGTGAGTCGTTGAGATGAGCATCAAGTGCCACAGTTTACTGACATCCACCTGGCTTTCTTCATATAGGCTGCAACCGAGCTGCAGTTCTTGCAAGCTAAAGGGACTGCGGTGCGAATACATCTATCCAACAAAGAAGGTGCCGCGGGAGAAGAGTGAGATAAAGAAGGATAATGGAAGCGAGACGCATTCAAACGTATCATTTGGCCCTACACCACCACCTGTACTTGTGGAGAAAGCGCATTGCGCTGATGCCAGCGTCACATCCAGCAAGATGAGTGTATCGTTCATGCTGGAATGAGTTGAATAATAATGATGTAATAATGATGGAATATTGTCGGGTATTGGTGCGATATACCTTGGATTATTGGTGCATTATGGCACCCTTTCCTCGTTTAAGCGTCGTTAGCACCCCCTGTTAATAGAATAAGAAGCTGGTTTTGCACAGCCACACGAACACAAAAATCGTTTGTCACGTTCATCTCCCTCTTGCTGCAACACGAACAGTTCACAACAGCTGCCTTGAAATCGCTTGGCATCACCTTATGTCCCAACACCTTTCAGTCCTGGCAAGCCATCCTGTCCCTGTTCAAAGTCGCCGAGCAGCGTCCATCTGTGCCCGTGTCACGTGGCCACGACCGAACAAGCGGACACTCGGAACGGGCAACCCCGGGAGACGGACAACCAGCCCGGGCCACCCACCAAGCACGCCAACCGTCTTGTCCGGACAGCCGCATGCATGCCCGGATGCACCTAGTGTCGGACAAGCGAACGGGGACTGATCAAGCCGTTCCCCTCAAAAACAAAAAATCGGCAATTCTCATCCATTTTTGCATAAGAAAAAAAAAAAAAGTGTGCAAACACTCAGCAAATCACCGCAGCACATGGATGTCGGGCGAGAGTCCCGCTCCTCAACGCCACCTCAGAACCATCCCTGGAGACAGAAGCAACCTACAGCCAGTCCGTCCGAGAGCGGCGTCACTTCGCGTCGTGTTTCCGGCGAACTGACCCGCAGTCATGCTGACACCCCCGCTGCCACTGCCGGTAGAAAGCCCCGCACGATTGCTTGTGACCGGTGTAGAAAGGTATGCAATTTTGACCTCAAGTTTTCCTACGACCATGCTCAACTACCCTACGAGCGACGTTTAGATCCGCAAAAAGTGTGATGGAACCAGGCCAATTTGCTCGCGCTGCTCCACAAAAGGCCTACAGTGCGTATACACACCGGTTCGACTGGTCTACTCCACCTCAACTACGACAGGACACCCGGAGGAAGAGGAGCTGGGTGTGTCAGCCGTGCCGCCGGCCGCGGATCATTTGGGTCACACCCATCCCCACACTCAAAACAATTTAACGCATCCTCAATTTATGAAGCCGCCCGCCCATCAAACCACTGTATCAGATCCAGCATCTGCACAACTCTCGTGTCTTCCGTTTCCGCAGCATGGAGCCCCGTGTTTTCCATTCATTCAGCATCAGCGCCAAGCAACTACATATCCAATCCATACGCAAAATCCAGCTGGCCATATTGCGAAAACTGCCCCCAACGTACTGCAGAGGCGAGTCAGCGATGTATCCGGCTCTTCAGGTCCTTCAAAAGAAACGCCAATGAAGTCAACATCGAAAGCACCCATCCATCTTCCCTCGACAAGGCCAGTAAGCTGCGAAGGATGCAGGCAGCAAAAGAGAAAATGCGATAAATTAAGACCTCGTTGCAGGTTTGTATTTTCCCGCGCTTCTCTCATTCAAAAAAAAGTTGCTTACGAAAACAAACAAAAAACACACACAGTCTTTGCAGTACCAGGAAAGTTCCCTGCACATATACAGTGACAGCAAAACGAAGCTTGGAAGAAAGTCTCGGCGCAATCAACAAAACCAGTCTTGTCCAAACAACCAAAAAGAAACCAATGTATATTGCATCGGCGCCAGACGCCACCACCACCCACACACCCGGAACACACACGGAAAACCCGGATGAACGAAACTTGATGACAAATAGCAATGTATATACGCGTGCAAGGATTGATTCTATTGGAGGCGGTAGTGCGAGTGGTGGGGCGGGAAGCGATGGTTGGTGTCCATCAGTAAGTCAGGGGAGTTCAGATCGATTGGATCATTTGCCGAATTCGGCAGTTGCGTGTGCAGAGTTGAGCAGTGCGTGTTCTTTAAAGTCTACATGGCTTCAAGTGATGCTGGAATAAAAGGCAAAGTTGACTGTAAAAAATTAAATAAAAACAATGTCTGGCGGAGATGTTCTTGAGGACGACGATAAGGCGGTGCCCGCAGCGCATGCATATCAATGGGAGAGCGCGTACAAACGCAGCTGGGAAGCACTCGAGGTGGGGGTCGTCCACAGCAATCCCAGTTATCTCCTGCTGAACACTCTCGCATTCGCCAGGAGGACAATGACGGCTCGCTCGCATCCACACTGGCCTTACTTGCACGAGACCGGTTAAAACGACGTCGAACAGCAGCCGCAAAAGCGAGTGAGACTCCGCTTCATAGAGGCACAATTCGGTGAGGCACGAACGATGAGACCATTCTTTTTTGCTGACGATGCAGTGAAAAAAACACAGGCATTTGTTTGTTGTGATTGATTTGAGCGAAGCAATGGCGGCACCGGCAGATGGGCTGCCGCCGACACGGCTCGAATGCGTGTTGGCGGCCACGGAAACATTTGTTTCTGAATTTCTGATTGTCAATCCGTTGGGAAGCATCGGGATTGTGGCAACGCGCGACGGAGGAGCTGAGAAATTGACGGAAATGACTGGTGCGCAAAATCAGTTTTTTTTATTTATAGATTTTGAAGGATCTCATGTTCGATAATGTTGCAGGAAACTCGTCCGATCACATTTCAGCCATTCGAAACCGCTCAAATCGAGAGCCGCGAGGAGAGCCATCTCTTCAGAATGCATTGGAAATTGCGCGTCGGTCATTATTGTGAGCAACAGTTTTTTTTTTTTTCGTATTATTTCAGGAGAGTCCCTTTTCTCGATCAAAAAACTCACGCACTCTCCCTATTTTTAGACACGTTCCGTCGCATGGATCTCGCGAAATCTTGATTTTATACAGCGCCCTCATGACTTGCGATCCCGGAAATATTTTTGATACCATCGAATCCCTGAAAACGGACAATATTCGAGTATCCATTATCGGGTTAAGCGCTGAAATGCAAATCTGTAAACGCGTATGCAAAGAAACGAAAGGTGATTTTGCGCCTTGAAAAAAATTATCGCAGCAAACTTACATTGAAATGGCTTCTATATGGGCGGAGAAAGGAATATACAGCGTTGTTATGAATGAAGGGCATTTGAAAGAGATTCTGGGAGGACATGTGGCCCCGCCGCCGATTGAATCTGATAAATCTTCAAGTTTGGCCATTATTGAAATGGGATTCCCGTCGAGCTCCACATTCGAACTTCCGACGTTATGCGCAAAGTATGTAGATATATTTTATGACATGAGTAGCCTTATTCCTTGATATTTATTCTTTCGAAAAGCCACAAGAAGCCAACACAGTCTGGATACATGTGCCCAAAATGCAAAACCGTTGTCTGCGATCTTCCCACAGACTGCCCCATCTGCTCGCTGACTCTAGTGTCAAGTGTGTTACTAGCAAGGTCGTACCATCATTTGTTTCCAGTCCCCACGTATAAGGAGGTTGCACTAGCGTCAAGGTGACTATTGATTGCAGCAATCCTTTTCATTTGAGTTTATGCTCACGATCATGCACATGAATGCAGCTACAAATCAACGCATTGCCGAGCTTGTCAGTTACCATTCCCAAAGTCAACCGACGATGACGAAAAGGCCGCAAAAAGCAATTCGAATCTGGATTTGCAGCAACAACTAAAAGTTCAAGAACGGGTCTTGATGGGGCATGCAGGAGTTGGGAGTGGACGGTACGAATGCTCATCGTGTAAAGAGCATTACTGTTTAGAGTGTGACTTGTATGCGCATGAAGTGTTGAGAAACTGTGCAGGTTGTTTGAGCAAACGGATTTGATTTGGCATGATTTATCTGCGTCCGTGAATGAAGACTGTCATTGAATCAGGGAATACGTCGTTAGAAGGGTCCAGCTGCCCCATGAGCAATTCCTTATCAGCACTTATTTGTAAGAATGATGTAACAGCATACGAAATTTTTTGGCCGGAGCCCGGAAGATTGAAAAAAGTAAAAAAAAAAAAAAAAAAACCAAATGGACCCATCCGCCCCATCCACCACTGCTGCTGCCTCCACAGGCGGAGCTGAAGCTGCAGCTGCAATTGCAACCATCCTCGAAAACGCTCCCCCGTGTCTCACCAGCTGTATCGGCCAAGCAACTGTGAGCACTGATTCAAACTGCCTCCCAACAACCATGCCTCGTTCTGATCACTTTTTATACAGGATGCCGTTTCCATCTGCACAAACTTTGCCCAGATTGGCGTGTGCGTCAACAGCCAAGGAACAGGCTGCACTGCCCCAGCCGACATTGCCCGACTCCAAGCAATTGTAAGTTCCACTTCCCATCCAGTCACAAAAGCTTAATGTCGAACCGTCTTTTTCAGGGACCCCGAATCAGCGCTTTCTGCAGTTCTGGAATTGCTGTGGCTGGTCCCGCAGGTTCAGCAGCACCCTCTGTTGCTGCTGTAACTGCTACGACTGCTGCTGTAAGAGCCATTGAAAGCACGTCACAAGTTGCTGCTGCGGCAGTCAGCACAGTAGGCGCAGTTGAAAGCAAGACGACGACTTCTGCCAGTGCTGCCAAAACAACTGCAACAACTAAGGCATCAGTGAGCGAGAAGGCAAGTGGGGCAGTTGGATCAGTTGCTGTTGGATTCTTGGCATCATTCTGTGCCATGCTTGCGTTGTTGTGAGCAGTCTCTTTTAGCAAACAAGAATAGTAAATCGCATTATTCGCAATAATATAAACAGAATATCCTGTTGCATTATTCTCTAGTGTTCACTAACTTAGCTCTACCCTGGGTCTCTCCTCGGTCCCAAACATCATCGGGTGAACACGATTGTATTGTCACGTGATCACGGTTCATCCGAGTTCATATCCACCAAAACCGAAAAGAAAAGAAAACCCGAAAAAAATCAAAAAATGTCCTCCGTCTCCCTCTCTGCCGCTGCCCCAACTGCCACCAGCATCATGGACCTCGAAATGGAGTCCAGCATGGAAACCATGATTATGGACGAGACCGTCTCCACTGCTGTCAGATCTGCCGTCCCCACCAGTGCCCCAGCTGCCGGAGCTAGTGGTGCTGATTTCTCAGCTCTCGAGGAGGCCTTTCCCCCATGTGCCATGGACTGTGTGATGCGATTCCCTGTACGTACCGCTAGATCATTTGTGTTGTGCATTCATTCTCCATTGCTGACCCTTTCCGAATGCTGCACAGACCCTTGACGCCGCATGCGCAAATGCAGCCACCATTAAGCAATGTGGTGACTCTGCTTGCACTGGCCCCGACCTCACCCGCTTCGATGCAGTTGTAAGTGCCTGGTCAATCTTTGCTTGTGCGCATGTCCCCCGACTCACGCCATTTTTTTCCGCCGTCTCTCTTTTTACCTGGAAAAATAGCTCTTGACAGTTGCCCCCCTCTGTGAAGGTGTCGCCGCCGGATCTACTCAAGGCACTGCTGCTGCCAGCGCCCCACGTTCTACCGGTAATGCTGCTACCGGCACTGCCTCTGCTGCCGTCAAGACCAACGGAACCAAGGCTGCCGCTGCCACTGGCACTGCCACCAAGGCCGCCACCACTGCTGCCAAGAAGGACTCTAGCGCGTCCATGATGAACGTGTTTGGACTCTTTGCGTCTGCCGTCGCACTCCTTGTGCTTTAAGCTGGACACGGACCTTTCTGTTTTTGTTTTTTGCTTTTTTCTTTCAGTTCTGACTTGTGTCAGTTGAGTTTCTGCCAAACTCTGCAGTGAACGCATCCATTTTTTGTAGTGTCAAAGTTAAGTGCTGAGAACGTAAGGTTATCGTGTACAATCCAACTTTTGTGTGTGTGTGTGTGTGTGTGGGGGGGGGGGGGGGGGGGGTGTTTCTGGTTTCGAAACAAATGAAAATCAAAATTGTCATTATGCGTGGCCCATGCATAAAAACGTGTTGCCTCCCACGTCAAACAAACCTAAACAACTCATTCACAAACACGAAACTACCATGCTGGCATATATTCTCCCATTGACCGCATTTGCATCGCTCGCTGCTGCACAGGCAAACAGCGGAGTCACCCAAGAGCAGACCCTCTCTATTGTCAACCAGGGACTCTCCAGCCTGCCAAAGTGCGGGCAGACCTGCATTGCGAAGCTTCCTGGCTACGTGTCTCCCGTCACTCTGTGAGCTTCATGTTTTGCTTTGTTTTTGCACATTCTGTTATTTACTGATCCACAAAACACGTTCCAGTGAAGCCATCACGAGAATCTGCAACAACGCCCAGACAAACCTCAACTCATTCGTTTCGTGTACCGACTCGACATGCACTGGGGCTGAGATTTCTTCGTCACGCACGGTTGCTGCGCTGGTGCCTGTTGGATGCCAGCAGTTAGGAATCAAGGTTACAGCAACGATTGCACCGCTTGCAAAGGCTGCTGCTACTACTGCCGCTGCTGCTGCCGCCTCTGCGCCGACGAAAGGATCGGGTGCTGCTGGAGTGGCTGTGATGTGGGGTCTTGGGTCAGCGGCGCTTTTGTTTGCATAGTGACCATTATTTCTGTCTAAATACGTTTGGGTACGAGCTTGCTGAAGGCTGAAGAGTGCATTTAAGTCGCTGTAGTTGACCATGTTCATAAAACCAAATGCATTGAGATTGGATTCTTGTCCTTATTTAAACTCATCAGCAAAAAACAATCAAATCCATGTACGCCCAACTCGCATTGACGCTGGGCCTGGCCGTTACAGCAGTACAAGCGCAGCAAGACACTTCAACACTGTCCCTCGTCAACTCTGCCATCAACGGAGTCAGCCCATGCGGCGTGACATGTCTGAATGCGCTGCCCAACTGGGTGACGCCCATCACTCTGGACGCCATCACCAAAGTGTGCGCTGATCTGCAAACCAACTTTGACACTTTCTCTGCGTGCATCACTGCTGGGTGTAATGCTACAGAGTTGAGATCTGTTGTTGCTCTGGTGAGTGTTCCCCCCTTTGTTGGACCCAATCATGAAAAAGCGGATTTATGAAAATTTTTTTTTGTTCCAAGGTTGGCTTGGTTCCAAATGGATGCCGCGCTCTGGGCATCAACACGAACGCTACGATCCCAAAGGTGGTGATCCCATCCGTATCGGCATCAAGCATCCCTGTCTCTACCACGGCTGCCACAACCTCCAAGAGTGCTGCCGGACAGGTTGCGCACACGTTCGGCATCCTCGCGGTTGCTGTGACGTTCTCGGCGCTGCTGTTTTAAAAAAGAAGCCCACTCCTTTTGTTGTGAAAGAAGATGGGACATTACCAAAATATAGAAAATGACAGTTTATTAAAAAAAATGACTGGGGCAGGCCGTTTTTTTCAGATTTTCGATTGGGGGAGGAAAAGGGAGACCATTATTTTACACTTCGGTCCTACGGGGCAAAAAAAAAAGAATGAATAATCAATCCTGAATATACTTTCCGGATTTGTTGCCTCCTCGTCTCCCTTCATGAACCGCAGTCGATTTAAGAGTTTGTACATTGTCCGCCGCACGATTGTACTGCCCCTTTTGTGGTCTCCGGTGTTGTCTCCCTTCCCTCCCTTGGGTGGGGAGGATGGGGATGAGTAAAAACAGGGATGAAATGTCTTTTTTTTTAAATTTTATACTCGGTTTCAATAAGATTTATCGATAACAAAAAGGTGTTCAAAAAAAAAAATGATGACCGTTGGAGATAGATGAGTCGGACAAGTCCGACAGTAAAACTACATTTCGTATCACCTTTGGTACTCGCCCGCGTTTATAGTAGGCAGATTGTTTTTTTATCTCTGGTTGATAAAAAGGAATCCATGCAAAACTTCAAACATCATCGTAAAGGGAACGTTGGAGGTAACCACGGGTGGAGTCACGAAATTGAAGAGATACATCGTGTGATCGAAAACACAAATTACAATGATGCTCACGGAGGTTTATACGCTTTCATTTTCAAACGTGACGGGAAAACTCTCGCAAAGGTTGGCACTGCATCTAGGCCCTACAAACAGCGGATTCGTGAACACGCGCCTGAGTACCCGAACCTGCGCATCGTAAACTTTTTACCTACACCTTTTGGCATCCACGCTGAGCGATTATTTTTCAGTTCGAAATTGGCTACCACTCACCTGCACCCGCTCAATGGCAGCAAAACAACGGAAACTATTTTGATATCCGACCAATGTACCATCCAACACTTGATAGAGGCTATGGAGTTGGCCGTTACAAACTCCTCCTCCAATGGGTGTGGGTCGTTGGCTCTCGAATCAGAAAAAACAAAGCAGAAGCAGATCGAACACATGACAAAGCGTACTGAACTCGCTATAAAACAGGTGGACCGCTCTGTGATAAGATTGTAGGCAACATGAAACAACAGCGAGTCGTTTCGTAGTTGTCTCAGATTGTTTCAGGAATTTATTTGTTATTTATACCTATGAGTATTTAAGGTGGAGTTTTGGGACTGCATGTGTTAACGGCTTTAACCGATAACACGTGCAGGTATGAGTTCTCCTTTACCATCAATAAAACGAACGGCTTTAACCGATAACACGTGCAGGATTGAAGTCACGAGTTACAACCAAACAATAACAAAAACTTACCACTCTGTGACATGTATAAAAGGTTTTTCCAGTGGTACCAAGAAACCGAAGGCCTCCCGTGCCATTACACCATTAGGGCGTTTGCAAAAGATCTGCGTCGAGAACGCATCATGTTGCCTGAATTCAAGTGGAAGAGTTCGGAAAAGAAACCAGGTGTGAAAAGCCGAAAATTTATTTAGTTTCAACACAAAAATAATGGAACAGCAAACGAGGAAATAAAGATGAACTCAAAATGAAAGGGAGAGGCACTAAAAACAACTTTGGACTAATTTTTCACCACCGCCACGCGCACGAGCATAGATCGCACTTCTGATTGGAGTGCACTTGGTCATAATATTCATAAATATGGTATTGGGCCAGGCTTTATTGTTTATGCCTTTTCTGTTTATGCAGGTGTCCCAGTATTTCCGCGATGGAATATGGATGCAAAGACATCGAGCGTGGATGCTATTTGGCCGGATGAATAAACTTGGACATGGTCCTGCTGCGGGTGAGAGACCTTTCTGCAGACTATGAAAGCGTTTTCTGGGTTCCTGAGGTTGAGGTGGGCCATTGCGGGAGATGATTGCGGGTGGTGATTCTTTCGGACGTGGAGTGGTGTGCCTGGTGGTTGTGGTTGGTTGGTCGGTTTTAGTTGGGATGACGAATGTCAATATCGTGCGGTCCTCAACAAATAATAACCTGACCTAAGAGTCAGTGTCGCTTCGCCGCATTGCCATCCGAGTTTCGTCCAGGTACAGAGTCTGAGCGCGTGAGCCATCTTAGAGTCTAAATTAGAAAGTTGGTTAGTACAGCGAGAGGTAATAAAAACATCAAAACAAAGTCGGATGCATAAAAGAGTGGGGGGCTGATTCAGTTATCATCACGATAGACCTCACAGCCAGACCAGTTGGACTTAACATGACGGAAAGCAACCAGCCATATCCCCACAAAAAATCAAACAACGTCGGATGGAAAAGGCGTGGGGGGCTGATTCAGTTATCATCACGATAGACCTCACAGCCAGACCAGTTGGACTTAACATGACGGAAAGCAACCAGCCATATCCCCACAAAAAATCAAACAACGTCGGATGGAAAAGGCGTGGGGGGCTGATTCAGTTATCATCACGATAGACCTCACAGCCAGACCAGTTGGACTTAACATGACGGAAAGCAACCAGCCATATCCCCACAAAAAATCAAACAACGTCGGATGGAAAAGGCGTAGGGGGCTGATTCAGTTATCATCACGATAGACCTCACAGCCAGACCAGTTGGACTTAACATTGCGGAAAGCAACCAGCCATATCCCCATTCTAAGGATGTGAGCACGCGCCAAATTCACTTCCTCTTCTGCAGGGTGATGGGAGGGGAGGGGACGGTGGCACTTATCTTTGTGACATTTGTTTTGAAAAAAAAGACAATGGGCGGGGCAGATAACAGAAAAAATTGTTGACGTCCAAGCAAAGCAATGCAAATTAGACATACAACCCCTGGTCTTGAATCGCCTGGACTGATACTGAGATACACGACATGCATCGCAGTGTTAAAAATAAAAATGGCCAGGCAACAACTGTCCACGCATGCTTTCCTGCAGGAGTTTGAGAACCAACACGGACGCCTGAGCCTCTACGCCAAATCCAACGATGACATTTGGGCTGCATACCAAAGCATGCTGAACTTTGAATTGAATACCAGTGCCGACAAAAGAACGCGGGATGTAGCGCGCAAAAATTTGGTTTGTATGGCAAACTCACGTTCATTGTCGTTCACTGACGCTCATTTCAACTTCAGAGTTGCCGGACGCGCTTTTACGATGAGGTCGACAAGCGAAGACGGGTGTTTGATGTAACCCTCAAGAATGCAGACACGGTGCAGCTTGCATCCAACGTGATCGAGTTGCAAACAATGACATTTGACTATTTGTCGAATGAAGCAATGATTGGAAACTCCTCCAAGCCACATGCGCCACGTTTTACAAAAGACTGCACGCCTGTGCGCCGAGGCAGTGTACAGCAAATCATCGAAAATGTTGATGAATGTGACAAAGAAGATATGGATTACATTCCTGTGAGTCCATTTCTAAATCACTCGGATTTTTCTCATATCGGCGAATGTATGTATGTTCCAGGTGTCATCGCCTTCGAGCGAATCAAGCGAAGACACTGAATCGTTGATTGACAGTCACAACAAGGAAGTCATTGAGTGTTCTGCTTTAGATTTCCTTGACTCGTTCTTGCGGAGCCGAGTTAAGTCGGCAGACATGCCACTCAAGTCAGGAACAACCATCGAAGCTGTATTCGAACATATCTGCCGCCACAACCATGGAGATGGTAAAGAAAGGTATGCCATACCTGTGCATCATTTTTCAACGCGTGTTGAATTCCGTTGTCAATGTAGGGCCGAGTTTTCATGGATTCTGAACGTGGACGACCCATTTTCAATGACTGGGTTTTCTGACGTCGACCAAGCGGACGTAAGAAATATATGGAAAGCGCGGCGGTCAAGGTTCTCAATTATTGTTTGTTTCTCTTTGTTTGGTCCCTGACAAAGCATACTGAATCCAGTGTAAGATACTTCACCGCCAATGGTTGGAGTACTTTAAACGACGACTATGCGAAATGCCAAGATGAGCTTGACTCTGTCGAAAAAGTATGACTTCATCTCATCTCGCATGAATTACACATCTAATATACGCGCGCTTATGATAGATGGTGAATCAAGGTTTGCGATGCAAACAAATATATAAAGCCATTTCGTTGCTTCCTGTCCTTCGGGCTGGAGAAGAATTGGACGAAGTACCAATTGTCAAAGGCTTGCGGAAAGCAATCGCTTTGATGTGAGTGTCACTTATCCATCATTTTTGCTGTTTGGTGACGGATTTCGTTTCGGATGAAGTTTTGAACTTTGGTCAAAAGGCTGCTCAGTCGAAAGCGAGGCGGAATACTTCCGCAGGATATGGGACATACTTTTTTGGATTGAACCTGACGGCATTCGAACAACGGCCACGGAAACAACAATGAAACCGTCAAAATTGCGCAAGCTGAATACCGAAGACCGAGCAAACGTGAGGGGGCGCCAGTCCGATGTATCGTGGCAAAGTGTGACGGGCGTCACGCTTTGTTGGGGCGAGGGGAAACCCGGCGATTCAACCGACAACAGACTGGAGGCGGAGTCCGCAATTTTAAAGACGTTGAAAGGAGCAAAAGATTGCATCGACTCGATCATCACTGAGCAAGGCCACAATGTGGAAATGTTTTCGATTACGGTCCTAGGTACAATTTGACTTCTGACTTTGCCGTGGCTAAATTCTCATCTGCAGGCACGGAATGGAAGCTGTATTCCTCAGTTAAATTGCCGTCGGGTCTTGTTCTCTGTGGCGTAGTTTGCTGCCACAGGTTTCCTATTCATTTTCAAGGGTTTCCACGGCTCCTGCAGATGCTCAAGGACTACATTGCATTTCTGGTGACTGAATGCCTATTTCAGTTCCTTTTTACTTCTCTAACTGCGTGAGTTCGTTCACCAGGCTGCCATGGAAGAAACTTGCCGCGCCGTTCACCAGCCTTGTTTGATGAATGCGATAGAAACTACTACACTTTTGCAAACAATGACATACACGACCCCAAAGAAGCTGAATAAACTGTAATTATGAGGGTGGTCGCATTTCGCTCCCATCGATTGATTGATTTTATTCTGCTGGTTTTGGCCCTTCAACTTCCACCTTTTCAACTTCAACATCCAATGCTGCTGGAACAGTCAAGGCATGGGATCCAAACGATTTAATGCTGTTGTGTTCATTGAGCGTGTTGTGTTTGATTGGCCTATTTTCAAACACGCGTGAATTGGACAAATTTAATTTGCTCTTTTGTAATAAAATGATGTATCTGGGGCTGAACCCGTAAATATTGTCGAAATATGCTCAACCTGAACCCAATTTTTCGACGTGAACCAATAAACAGTGTCTGTCACCCGTAAACAGCGTCTGATGCCTGAACCAGACAAAGAGGTTGTTCCTGAACGCACCACGCGAATTCTGCAAAGTGGTAAAGTCAATCAGCGGTTCAAGATCCAATTGGAATATCAAGCTGCAATGGATGCTGGTATCAAGGCTTCACTTGAACGGCTCAGCTTGACACAAAGTGCAACCTCTGTTCCCGCACATGGCAGCAAGC
Source organism: Chytriomyces cf. hyalinus JEL632 (assembly GCA_025435555.1). NCBI lineage: Eukaryota > Fungi > Chytridiomycota > Chytridiomycetes > Chytridiales > Chytriomycetaceae > Chytriomyces > Chytriomyces cf. hyalinus JEL632. Next base: position 218,496 of record JAIWWG010000044.1, on the reverse strand, counting down.
CTCTCAAAGACAATTCTCTTCTTGCGTATGCAAAGCACATCAATGGTATGGGTTCAATAGTTGTGTTTTATTATATGTGTTGAACAACATTCATCATTGACAGGCCTGCGATATATGTGCACATTGCTGGGAGATCATGACAGCCAACTGATGCTATTGGACAATCCACCTGCACGCCCACCATCTGTCAATAAAGAGACAATTGTCAAGTTCATCAACTTCAAGAGAGAGAAAGAAGGGACGCCCCTTCTGCACAACAATGAGCCAGTCTGTGAAGTAACGACTGTTATTCACAGGGTTTATTTATCTGTCGGAGCAGGGTTGTTGGTTTTATTTCTTTCTTTTTAGTTTTCTTTATTGGACGTTGTTATTTTCTTTTGCTGGCAAGAGATCGCCAGGTGACAATCCAATAAACTTAGAAGTACGCTGAATTCAACTGTCTAGGGAGGGTGGCTCTGAACTGGACACGACACAAATCGGATCCTGTCGAAGTACAAATCTGCGATGCGCTCCTCGGGGAGGAAGCAAGCGCGTCGTAGTCTCGGGGGTAGGCGGGGTGCCACTTCACGGGCTTCACAGTCACACATGAAAGCGTCCTGAACAATTCCCCTTGGCGTGAGGGGCGGCGTTAATTGTCAGCATCCAAAGGTGGGAGGCCATTTGTCACCACTGGAGGTCATGTGAGTTCTTTATTCGCGGTATAGAGATCTTGGAGGTGTTGTGCTGCTTTTCCTGTTTGTCATGAACAGAAGCTATCCCATTTACGTCCCCTGTGGTGTAGCAGGCAGGACAAGGGTACTATGACGCTATTAGCGGACGAATACTTATCGGTGGAACGGTACCAGGAAGAATAGTACTGACTATTGGGGGAAACCGATTCACAGTCATGCCCGAGTTGAAGACACGAGGTGCTATAGTTGATATCCTACAATGCGAAGCCATTGGGAGTCCACGGTCAATCGTCGAGGCAACGGAAGACAGTATTCAACCAAACCGCGCTGTGCTGGGAATTGACCAGTTCTCGAAAGGCGGTGCACGACAAAGCATAGAGCGCATTGTCGTAAAATCATAGTGGCGAGTGATGGCTTTTATTCACGTTGTTTGATTCACCTGTTGTTTGTTCTGTTCGTTTTGTCAAAATCATAGACAACCATCTCTTTGACTCAATCTCCCCGACGAATACCACCCATTCCTCAGATGTTCCTCAGGGACCTTGGACCACCCTGAGTGCTCAGACGTTTCTCCCGTCCAAACCAGACTCCCTTCGAATCTAAGCGCTAGGCTCGAAGACGGATTCCTGACAGGCGCGGTGCGCTGGGGGCCCAACCTTAAAAATCTCAGTCATACTGTACTGTCATGCCATCGAAACACGAAATCGAAACTCCATGGATTTTCTTGGATTTTATTTGATTTTATTTCATCGACCGACTTTTGTCGCTCTTGACTGGTTTTCACCGCTCCTGCCGCCATTGTGCCGCCACTCAATTGGATTGTGTATTCCACACCAATGATTTCAATTTATGGAAATATCTGTCTATCGGTTGCAAAATTTGCTGTCGGTGAAGATTCAACATGGGCGAACTTCTTCCCGATTGACAAATTGACCATCATAAAATAATAATAATGAAGTCTCGAGACTATAGATTATTCAGTGAATTTATGCTGAATTTTTGGATATTTCTTGAGGAGATGTCTTGTCGAAGTTTTTGACATCAACGATTCATCCCAACGCTGCACCGGAAAAAATTATGGCAAAATGCCCAAAATATTCCAGAGCATTCGAATTAGAATCGCGATCCTTCTCCTAATTTTCGACCGTGATCGGAGAAGAATTAAGTTTATTCGCTGAATAAATCCGTTAATAAATCAGAGGAAATTAGAAGATCCTTCCCGTTTTATTTCTGCAGCGGATGGAGCTATTTTGAATTTATTCAAATTAATTATCGCGCCTTCTACGTTGTTCTCCGCCGCGTCGGTTGCCAATATTTACTTTATTGTAAAAGATAAAATTTAAAGTGATGAATACATCCGCCCAGTCGGCCGCCGCAGTTACACCAACAGCGACAAGCCTGCCGGCTCCACGATCGATCAGATCAGAGAGAGCATCAGCTGCCTGCACCTCAGGTGAGTGCGCCTGTTTGCTTCTATTAAATTTAAATTTGATTTGGAATGCAAAATGACAACAGCACGCAGGCAATGCGAGGCACCGCAAAGCGAGCCGCCGATACACGCGCGATCGCGATGAGGGATCGAACTCCACGGACAGGTGAGTGTTGTCTTACAACCAACTCACCCCAGTTCTTTATTCAACGCAACAGGACACTCGCACTTTCGAACGCTCGTGTGAGCACGCGCCTGTACCCAAACCCCGCAAGAGCGAAGTTTATACCCCCCCCCCATCATTCGAAACCATCGATCCGATGCGTTCGCCACATCGACTGGTCGATCCCTTTCATTTTTGTTTGGTGCGACGCACCTTCTGAAATAAAGCGAATTTATTAAATAAACGCGGCGAAAGCTTGGGATTCCCTGAGCCACATTGAGATCATCCCAACCGGCTGTATGCCAATGTGTTGTATATGGTCTGATGGCAAAAATTTTGCTCTTTTTCAAAGTCCCTGAAATTGACAACAAGGCCGAGATCTCCCACAACAGCTGCCCAGCTGCTGACGCATGCGCCATCCCCAAAAGGTAAGCCGCATCAATCCCCCTCTCCATGCTCTAGTGTATTCATCTGATCAATGGTTCTGTTGATAGATCACACCCACTTGGGGTAAAGGCATGAGTGTCCAACAGCTGTGCACACTGCTTGATGTTGCAGTGATGAAGTGCAATTAGGGGCGACGAGCTGAGTGTGAGACCCTGGTTTGGCCACCAGTGGGACTCCTCAACTCTCTCTCTCCAAGGTGTACTTCAGCACGGACTCATTCAGTGTGTTGGTTGTTGGCGCTCCATTCACTGGATCAGCCGCATGAGCTCCCGTCAGCCCCCTGCATGGTACGAATAACCTTCTTTCCATTGCTCCATTGTCTTAGTTCTCCCCCATGTCTTTTCCCACACATGCAGACCCCCCTCGAGGACTGAACTCAACTCGCCGCAGTCGCATCAAACTGAACGTTGGTCGGCAGCGATCTGAGGTTTTGACGTCGGTGTCGTGGAACGGACCTCGGGGATCTGACTGGTCCCGCGACTGGACGCAAAGGGTAATCCTTATACATATGTATATAAGTTGATAGATCTCCTGGATGAAGGGAGATCTTCATTTTGAACAATGAATGTTTGGGAACATATGTTTCAAAGAGTGTATCTTAAAGTATCAATAAATCTGAACCTCTGCTGTCCTCAGCGATATATATATTGGTAAATGTCCGTAGATAACATGTGTGTTGTAGAGCACTGGTATGGGCCGATTTCTGCCCTGCAGGAGGCTGCAGGTTCAGTCCCTGTGGGAGACAGTTTTGATATGTTGTTGAACTTGACCCAGTTTTAGACAGCCGCTGCAAGACCAACGCACAGGCCCTTGCGTACAGTTGTTGTACTCATTTTGACAGTCTCAAAAATGGACAACAGCAAGTTGACAATTGTCAATACACAAACAAAAACAATTTTCAGTCAAAACAAACATGAGCACTTCTGCTGACATGCAACACGATCACCATGAGCAAGACACTACCATGGACATGGTCCCTCCAGCCCCTCCTGCACCATCTACCGCAGCAGCCAAAAGTGTTCCGCCAGCTGTGGATCAACAGCGCGAGGACAAAATTCGTTACGAAAACTTGGAAAAGACGCTCTTCTTTGACCTTGTGAAGCCCATGGCTGATCTCTACTCCTTGCAGCAGATCTGCAAGCAGTATGCAAGGGACCTGGAAACGGAGCTTCCAAATTTCTCGTTCACGTATGCCATTGATTTCCGCCAAGCCAACCGCGCTCTCACTACGGAGAGCGATGTCTTGGAGTCTCGTCTCCGTGTCATCTACAATCATCATGTCCACCCGTCCACTGTCCCTTTTCACATGGGAATCCAGGAGGCACGTCGTATTGCCGTTCTATGCAACAACCGTGGAATCCAACTGCAGGAGGAGGAGGACCTCCATCACATTCACAGTATTTACTGCGGTCCGTGTTCAGATTGTATTGATACAAATCAAAACATTTGCACCCATCACAATTGCACCCATCACAATCACACCCATCACAATTAAAATGGTACACCTGTTTCGAAAACGATTTTTTTTCTTGCCTGAAATCAAGATTTAATGACGAAATCTATTGGAATAGTTACTTTTTAAGTTGTGATTGGGTGTAAAACAGTTGTCAGGCAAGTTTAAAAAGCAAATTTTTTATTTGGAAGTAAATTTATAATTCAAAACAAAAAGACAAATGGAATGGTTCAATTGGTTGATGTATGGGAAAAAAACTCCAGATCCAAGTATCGATACAGAAGTATTTGAAAACTTATCTGACTTATCATTGAGTTCTGAACAAAATATCATGGTAGTGTACAATAAAAAGTCCGAAAGTTATAAACTTAAATTGATGAATCAACTTAAAAAGTTGTATCAAATTGTTCAAGATGTTACGGACTTGGATCCAATCGATGTGGAAAGTTTGATTCGAAAACGAAGTATCTTGCTAGAAAATCCATGTGAGTCAATTCTGTCCTTGCTAATACTGAAGTTAAATTGGAATTTTCCAAATGAAGAATTGTTCAGTGAAATGACGTCAAAAAATAAAAAGTTACGATTAACAACAGCTGCATTTGTTTCATGTGATACATTGGGAAGAAACTGCACCTCAAATACCAATACTATATTTGTTTTCAAAGATTCCAAAACGCACTTAAAAACTGCAAAAATTTTACATGAAAAATTGTTTAAAAACACACCCATCACACTTGAACATTTCAATGCAATATTTAGTCGTGGCAATGTGTATATAAAAATTGATCAATTTTCAACGGAAATAAATAATTTCAAAGTAACAAAAGATAAAATTCACTTCACAAATCCGCATTTCATATCGTAGTTTTCTTCGGTGCTCCATTATTTTTGTGTTGAATGTAATACTTGATCTACAACCGATTCCAATGGGGAAAGAATCCCATTTTGAATAGAACAACGCAGCCATGGGTAAAAGTCGTAGCACAACTTTACACGATGTGCGCAATTTCTACCGGCTAACAATTCTTGATCTCCAATGACAATTCTTTTGGATACATATTTGCACATGTTGCAAAAAGCACATATTGCAGAATATGGTTTTTCCAAATCGTGACAAGAATAGTTTTTAGCATTTTTACAATCATATTCCATTCGTGTGGGGTTTTCGTTTGACAATCACTGAAATTCATTAACTTTTCAATGTGATAGTAAAATAATTTTTCAAATTTTGATACAATCGGATCATATCCATCACTTGATTCAAGTTCAAATTCATCCACAGATTTATCTACAGATTCATCTAAACTCGAGTCAGGTAACATAATTGGCTCAGAATCAGAATCAGAATCACTTTCATAACTTGCAATATAATCAAGTGCAGCGCTGCGGACCACTTGAACTTGAGGTTTCTTAACGCACGTACTACTTTTCACTTGCTTCAACATGCTGCGTGTAAAAACCATTTTTTTTTGTTCATTGGTATAATGTGAAGCGCTGTTTTTATAGCTTTTTGAAATATCGATAACACCGGTGCGTTTTATTGAAAAAATATACATATTATGTGATTATATATATATATATATTACTTCGACCATTAATTATGAGTTTACCAATTGTTTCAAATGTTTCAATTTTACCGAGTAGATCATGACGTGCATCAACTGTTTCAAGTTTGTCAGACTCAGAATTGGCTCCTTGTGTATCTAAACAAGTGACAACAAATAAACTTGTTTCTGTGAATGTTTATGAAATAATTATAAAGAGAGATTTCAATAAGATTGTCATTACTGGCGCTGAACAAGAAGACATATTAAATGCTCATCGAGATTTTTATGGGGACGATATTTCAGTTGAAATAGCATTCATTGGCATTGTCTATGATAAACATACGCTAATCAACCATTTACAACATATTCCAATAATCGATCAACATATATAAATAAAAAAATTAATGAGGTTGACAAACAGTATTGTCGAATTACTTTATGCAGATTGTTCAAAGATTGTAGAAAACCATGAAAGCATTGAAACAGAATATACTCGTAAATATATGAAATATGTTGTAGGGATAGATTCAAATTGTACAAATTATGCATCTACTACAATGTATCATTCAGGAATTCAAGACACAACATTGTTATATGAATTAAAATGGTGTTTATGTGGTGATGTAACTTTTAATATAAAAATAGAACCGTATATATTTTTCAACAACGGTTATTATTAATTTAAAGTGACTGTACACGAAAATTTCCCTTCCACGTCGGTTGCTCAGGAAATGTTTCAATTTATTAAAAAAAACAATTCTGATCTGAGTGTTGCCGACATTGTAAAAAAAATACATGCGTTTTTTGATACAACGAATACCAACTCCAATAATATTACTATAGTAAATAATGACACCCATGATCGCAAAGGAATTGTGGCCGAATTCATCGATAAAAAATGTTCCAATAAAAATAAAACGAGGACTAGGTCTTCTATTTTATTTGAAAAATTTAAAACGTTTTACACAACTCACCCAAAGTACAATAGTGTATCCTTTGATACACTATTTAATCAAACATCATTTAGCGTGTTAATGAAGACATATACCCCGTTTGAGTCTAAACGAGATAAAGACGGAATATACTGGGTTGACTTAAATGTTAATGACAATCAGGATCAACATGAAAACCAAAACAACCAACAAACCAACACAAACAACACCAACGCCAGCAACAACAACAAAAATAAAAACAACCAATACTTGGGAATGGTTTCAATATCACTTGAATAAAAAGCATAGTTTCACCAAAATTTAAATTAAAATATTTGTCAAAATTAAAAGATGTTGTTTATTTGCCGACAAAAAGATATATTCAGAAAACCAAATGAAGGCGTCCACTCTGTTCGATTTATGAATTATGCTGCAATTGACATTTTTTTTACGATTTTAGCGGCGTATATAACGCTCAGTATACACACGGTTCATTTTTGAAAACAGTATTGATTCTTTTTGGCATCAGTGTAATTGTTCATTGGGTTTTTTGTGTAGATACTGCATTAACCTTGCAATTTAAATCGATTTACACCAATCACAATTAAAATAGTACACTGAAAAATGAAGTAAAATAAATGTTTCATGCCTGTAATTCGCTGAAGCTTATTGCAGCAAGTTTTATTCCTATAGATTTCGACACTGTGAATATTTTTGACACGTTGCGGAAACTGTGCAAAAGATTGTAATGGGAATGTGGATGTAACATTGAATTGCGGCACATCTAAAGTCAGTGTCGCCGTGATTTTACGTGAATTATTGATTGAATTATTGAATAGAAAGAAATTATTGTTTAGTATTAAAATAAAAAAAAAATGAATACATCCACAAACACAGACATTGCTTCTTTGTTTCCAAGTTCTGCAATTGATCAACTTGCTGCAAAAAAATGTCAACTTCAAATTTTAAAGACCCAGCAAATAGAACTATCCAATTCTTTCAATGAACTTGCGCAAATAATAAGTACGGATGAAAAAACAGTGCAGACAACGACTCTGAAATCCAAATAATAAATGAATTGACATCAACGCAAGTTGCTCCAATACCATATCTAACTGTAGATGACTTGAAAGAGTATTTAGTATCATGCACATTATTAATGAAAGTCGCCGACATATCTGATTTCAACCGAAATATATTCACTTTGGATGATACGTATTCTGTAAAAACATGTTTATTAAAAGACGCGGACAATATTTTTGTTATTGCACAGTTGGTTTCTATTCCAACCATTCATGCATCAACAGATAAAACGGACACATGGACTGTTTGTCGATGTTCTCGAAATGAAGTTGAATCGCTAGTCACGCATATGAAAGAAAATTTCGTTTTATCCAGTAAACAAAGCAGTGGTGTGTTATTAAGTTGGGTTACCGAATTCAATAATTTGAATTATTGATTGAATTATGAAATAGAAAGAAATTATGCACTCATAACCGCCCCCAAACTGGGGTGATATTGATAGTTTATAATTTCAAAGTCATTGATGGTGAGTTCGGAATAGTCCTTTGTTGCGACATCAATTGAAACATTCAATTGGGGTGGATTTAGTATTTTACGATTCAGTTGTGTGTTAATTTGCAACAAGTGATTTGTGTATACATGAGCGTCACCAAATGAAATAATCAGTTCTTTGGGTTTCATATTACACTTGACGGCTAAAATATAAACCAAGACGGTGTAACTAAATATGTTATATGGGCAGCCCAAAAAAGTATCATTGGATCGCATATAAACATGACATGACAGTTCCATACAAGAAGCCAAAACGTTTTTAGACACATAAAACTGCGCGCTGACGTGACATGGTGGTAGTGCTACTTGGTCCAAGACTGACGGATTCCAACTTGTTAAAAAGATTCTTCGACTGAATGGATCAGTTTTTAACAAATGTTCAATTGTGTTTGATTTGATCAAACCAAACTGTTTATCATTTACTTTGGATGAATCTGCGAGTTCTTGATCATAGTCCGCGTTATAATGTCTCCAAGACCATCCATAACCAGGACCAAGAATACCGGGTTTGTAATTTGTTAATCCCAGTTTATCTAGATACTCGCGTGAAGTATTTCGGTTCCAAATATAGACATTTTGTTGCTCAAGTATTTTAGCGTCCATATCACCGTGGAGAAACCACAAAAGTTTTTTTATAATTCCCCTGTATCCCATTTTTTTCGTTGTTAACAATGGGACACTGTTTGATATGTCAAAATGTATTGGATTGCATCCAAAAATGCTAATGGTTCCAGTAGTTGTACGGTCTTGGCAAAGTTGACCATTTCTGAGAATATTATTGAGATGAAGTAAATATCCAGATTCACCATTTACACCGGAATCCCAGTTGTTCACACCGGATTCCCAGTTGTTTAAGCGTTTTGATTCCCAAACTGTATATTGTCCAAATTCAGCAGTTACATTCTGATCTGGATCTGGATCACGACAAAAGTACAGTTCAAATAAATTTTGTGGAAATAATGTGTCAGTGTCAAAAACACCATTGAATTGTGTTACATACGCCTTTTGACAAATTGGAATGAACAAGATAAAGATAACAGATCCTCCAATAATAAAAACTTGCTTTTGTTTCGGAAACGTTGTTAATAAAGTGTTGAATTCAGATACACTCGATACAAAATGGCAATCATCAGGGTCTTTGGTTGTGCATTCAATTTTAGTTTGACTCGTAAATATAACATTGATGCGGTTCCGTAATGGTTTTTTACCCATCGATTTCCACGTATTGTTCCCCATGACAACAATATGATTTGCTGTTAACCGTTTAAAATTGAGTAAATCATTGCGGGTTGTGCTATTTGCGTTAAAGTCCCAAGACAACTTGCCATCGTGTCCAATACCATATAAAGAATCATAAGCAACAATTAAATTAAATTTTACCATTTTTTATTCAATTTGGATACACACATTTTTCACACATTTTTTTGCACATTTATATATTTAGTTTTTATTTTGTATCGATACTACTACTATTATCGAATAGGCGATCGTTCCTTTAATTCCTTTTTTTTGTGAAAATGGTATGTGGGTTTTATGTTCATAATCTTGGCATTGCCTTACAACTAGTGGCTAACCTGGGCCTAACCTATAGACTGGATAGAATCAACAGGGCCAACTTATACAAATGTAATATAAGCTATCCTAGCACATTAATACAAATCTATAGTCCAGCATGCACAATCAATAGTAACGTGTTAGATTATGAGTATTCACAATGATCCCTTCCTACCAGTAGCCCTAGGCCATGGTACCTAACACAGTTCTAATCCACAAGTTTGTCTCTGGCTACCCATACAGTTAACCTAGAGCGAGCGACCGAGGAGATTAGAGCTTAGAGCTTCTCACTTACTGACACCCAACTAGTTCATTCTATTTAGATTAAATGGTAATCAACAGCGTGTGTCCTGTTCAGCAATGCACGGCTCTCTTCTCCTGTCACTTTCATACATGGATTGCAGCAAAGATGTCACCCTTTGTGGAAAGTAAATTGCTGGAGCGCCTCAGTGGCCGAGCACGACTCTGTGCCAATCGATGCTCCCGAGGACATTGTTGACCCTTCCAGCGTCGTTGGTTGATGCACGAGGTGATCCGTCAGCGCGACAAGCAAGGCCGGCCCTACCACACGCGTTTGTTTTTCCGGCACTTGCGAGTGCTGCAATGGCTGTAACTCCCATGCGTTGGTCCGAGTAAAATAGTCGCCATATTGCATTGTCTCTGTATGAACAAGCCGTGAAAACAAAGCGCCTCCAATCTGACAAGTTGTGACTCAGAGTCCCTCAAAATTAAAAATTAAAATAATTTGTCGGGCGGGTCATGAGTCACGGCCGTCCATATAAAAAGAAAGGTTTGAAGACCGTCTCTCTCCCAAACTACCTGCAAGTTAAACAACAACAACTGCAACCATGGCCCCAAGAACTCCAATCAAGAACGTGGACCGCGACCGTCTCTATACAGACATCATGTACCGCTACCAGTACGTGTCCGACTTTGTCGGCTTCGACGAGACAGACATCAAGGCCTTGAAGGATGCCGCACCGCTCATTGCCCCGCTCGTACCAGTCATTGCCGATGCTGTCTACGACCGTCTGTTTTCATTCGACATTACCAAGCAAGTCTTTCTTGAGCGAGGGGCCGGATTCCACGGCCACCTTGCCAAAAATCTGGCTGAAATGACCACCGAAGACGAGCAAATCAAGCACCGCAAAAACTTTCTCTCCAAATACCTCGTTAAACTCGTTACAGCCGAATACGATGCCAAATTCGTAAAGTACTTGGACTACGTCGGCAAGATCCACACCAACACCCCTGACAAGAAGTCTACCATCAATGTTGAGTACGTGCACGTGAACGCCCTGTTTGGATGGCTGCACGGATTCCTTGCTGAGACGTTGAACGGACTTCCCGAACTGCAAGCGAACCCTGCTGCGCGGGGGAAGGCATTGGGTGCTCTGAGCAAGCTGCTATGGATCCAAAACGACTTTTTCGCAATGTACTATGTCAACGATGGAAGTGAGTTGATGGGCAAAAGGACCAAGACCAGCATGTTGAGCGGGGTGTCCAACAGCAGCCTGGCAGTGGTTGGTGGTGCGATGGTGTCTGTGTTTGCAGTTGGAATCGCGGCTGGAATGCGCTACGCAATGAAATAAGAATGGACTCATATTCAATGTATTGCCTCAAACAAATAAAGACCACTTAAGTAATGAACGTGATTTAAAGAAGGGATTTCTCTTGCTGCGAAAGATAAAGTGGCTTGTCCACATTCCAAATCCACGCGTTGTCCCATTCCAAATCTTTGATCTCAAAACTTTTTATTTAAATCCTATTGCAACGATAAATAAAAACGAGCCGGGCAAATTGTCCAATCAACATGTTTCTCGTTGGACTGCGCCGGCACTACGCAGTACCTGGCATACGAGTGGTCCATCCACAGACCGTCCAGGAACCGATCAGCGAGGCGGCCCCCCGCCGCTTGGATGAGACAAGAGTCGAGCCGGCGGATATCCTGGAGTTGGAGGGTCACAGTGAGCCACCGCGTTCTTCGGACGAGACCGTGGGAGAGGACGTTGAGCTGACAGAGATTATCGATGAGAGTGCCCGAAGGCGTGCCAGTACAGCTGCTGGGAGCGTCCAAGCGACGGAGCGGATTCGAAAAAGCGGACGAAGGCAGCGGCGGAAGAAAAAGGCGATTGCCACCGAGGGCCAGGAAGGGCCGAGTGCCAGCAAAGTTCAGCAACTTTGCGATGAGGTCCAATCCTCAGTGACTGACTCTGCTGCATCTACGGAAAAAAATCTCGCAGCGCCTGCTCAGCCTGCTGACCCCACCCAAGCCATCAACTCCATTCTGCATATGCTCGTACTTGTTTCGCATCCAATGGACACTGCAAATAATACGAGCACAAATCCATCGTCACTTCAGACTGTTTCTGCTGTGCCGCCGCCGCTGACAATTTCTCCTGCTTCACCAACAAAACCGGATCAATTCGATCCCGACTTCAGCTCCGCAACTTCAGACCAATCAACACCTTCAACTACTACAAGCAGTCTCTTTGCGGCCTCTTCGTGTGCAGAATCGCAAGTGTCGGCACGGACACAAACGATTACTCATATTGACACGGCATTGAATCCCACTGCACCAGCAGCAGCAGCCGAGGACAAGGAAAATGCCCCACCACTCCCTTTGATCGATACTGCAAACAATGAAGCCACGACAAGATTTCCCCCCGTTGACCTCCTTCCCCCCGGCCTTCCAATCGCAAATATATATATTCATCCGCCGACGAACCCAATTTCGAATACCTTGTTCAAACCTCCACTGCCTGTCGAAACGATTTCGACGCACATCCCGTCCCCAAAGAGCGAAGCAGAAGTTCATGCGTTTTATCAACAAGCGGGACTTCAGTACCCGCCGAATCTCTATTTTCCCAATGCTCCGTTTGCGCCATTTGCAACCGAGCACGGATACATGGTTCATCCGCAGCAATTCAATTTTACCCATGAACCCGTTTACATTGATTCGTTCATGCCACAACCTGCGCCCGAGTCAGGATTCAATCCCGCTCTTCAAAATACTCATCACTTTGCACCTGTCGAATACTTTGCGCCCCAATTACCACCACCTCCACCGAACTCTTACACCATGAATCACCAGCACTACACATTTTCGCTTCAGACTCCAACAGGTTTCTCAGAAAGGTCATTTCTTGCTCCCCCCGAATCATGCACACTCTCATCGCCGCAACCACCGCCGCCGTTGTCCATGCACTATGGCCCCATCATGCATCGCCACCAAGACATTTCACCAAACAATGCGTATCCGGGAAAGATTTTGACGGATGGTTTTGAACAAATGGCAGCAGTCGCTTCCCCTGTGCGCAAATCGTCGTTTGGAAGTATTGGACAAGGCCGTGTTTCAAACTCTTCTGGCGCTGCCAAGCATGCTCCTTTGGGGGCGACTCAGTACGATGTGGGGTGGAGCTTGTTTTAAGAGAGTGACATGTTTTGTGCATTCGTTTCCTTGATGCTCTGTGTAAACAATAAAAAAAAAAACATTCTTGTTCAAACGATGTTTGTGTTGTGGGAACAGGAACAGTGACTTTGCATGAAGCAAAATTTGGAGTTTATAATTTAGGACAATTTTCCGTCTTTCCTTGTTTTTTCCCAACCGTCGTCATGTTCCTCACTTTTTTTTTACCCACTGCCTGTATCATAAATAAAGCAAGGCGTGGGGGTGTTAGTGGTGTAGGTGCTTCCTGCGGTTCTCTCTCACTTTAAACCCAATCATAATGCATACAATTTGATGCAAAATTTTCAACTGCAAACAATGAAGCCCGAAAAATTGAAGCGACGCAAGAACCGGTGCGTATGCAATGAAAGCCAGCCAATTTGTGTCGGACAGGGTAGGAGAGTCCAGAAGCAAATGAAACCAGCTTCATCCACTGGTGGTCTCAAGGGCAGCTGAGATATTTAAAATCCAACAATACATGGCATGCACGACACTGTCGAACCACTTTTAAGAGAACACTTTATTATAAATATCTGGCGTTAATGAAAGGACGGTACTCTCATCATTGTGGGTATGTTGAGAAGAATGGATCAGAATGAAAGATCGGGTCGCACAGCTGGGGCAGAGGCCGAAGTGGGTTGATCGCTTGATACCTCTCCCTCCGCAGATGCCATTGCGGCAGGATCGTACTTGAGACTGGGCATCTTCAGAAGAACAATCGCGAGTTTGTACTTGCCTCGAATCTTTTCAAGTTGTGGAACAAGATCTGCATCTAGATCGTTTACCCGTGGAAATGCATCCACCAGGGAAATAACTGATTCCAGGACTCGAGCGGCTCTGAGTGAAGCAGGCTTATGTTTGAGTAAAAGAGTGCACATGTCAAGTGAAGCCAAACCTATGATTGACTGCGCCGCCGTCATCCTTCCTCCTCGCATGCTCTTCCAGCAGCGACGTGCTCACTCCCAAGTAGAACCCAATCTCGCCGGCAGTCCTCCACGCAATGCGCTGCCCCAGCTCTCTCCCCTCCTCTCGCCCCATCTCGATGCCGGCGATGTGCCCGTCGTCCCAGCCGCTCTGCTCCAACATCGACTCGAGATGCAGCAAACTGTCCATGCCTGCAGCCGTATCGACCATGCGCTCGTCGATTTCGAACGTTGTCATTCTTTTGTTTTACTTTAGTCATACAGTCTAACAAACGCCTCCACACCCATAAGCAAGTTCCCCTTACTTTTGCTCAGATCCATACCTCCCACCACATCCTGACTGCACTTGCGAGAAACAAAAAAAAGAAGAACCGGAAAGATGCCCCACTTCCTGTTTTTTGATTTTACTGCACACGCAGCTTCTTCTCACAAGTGAACCACTTGGTGGGGTCCTCGTTCTTGACACAGGTGAGTCCAGCCTTGCACTCGGCAGGGTTCACAGAGAACTGGTTGCACATTTCCCCTTCGTTTGCGTATGGAATGTCCACGCAGACATCCTTGGCGACGCAGCGCTGGGTGGCGGTGTTGCAGAGATCACCGCACATGCCGGCGGGCATGGCAGAAACGGTGGCGGCAATGGTTGCAATGGCGGCGACAATGAACTTCATTTAGGGGGTCAATTTTGAGTTATCAAACAACTGGAACAGAGCTTTGAGTGGTCCCTCTTAATTTTTATTAAACTGCTTCTCGCCATTACTTGAAGTATGCCTCCTGCTACGAACATGGGAGGTAAAGGGCTCGTTCCATCCCACAACCCACGGCTGCTTGGTGCTTCACAAACACAACTATTTCAATGGTTCGCCCGGTAACCGTTCCACCGCGTACTGTCTCTTACTACTGACGATCGACATGATTGGAATTCCTGGTACTTTCCGCACCCGCTTCTTCAAGTCCCTGTCACAAGTTGCGACAATGTAGATTGGATGCTGCATAATTTAAATATATGCGTCAGTTTTTCCATCCATCAAGCATCGAGCAGAGTTCGTTCGCACCTGCATAACTCGATTCACAATACAGTCATCGGCATAGGTTCCTTTGTGCGAACATGGAAGTCTTTTAAATCGCGGGTCGCGTGCCGTGCTAAGGAGTACAAGTAGGAACAGGTTAGAACAGAAAGATTCGCCACGTCAAACGATTTCGGATATGTGATGCCTCACAGTCGAAGTAAAAAAAAAAAAAAAAAAAAAAACATTCCAGCTCCAACATACGTCAATGCAATACGAAATTTCGATCCCAATTTCTCCAACTCTGCCATCACACAGTCCGTAATGCAAGGGATGCATTTTGCGTACAGGCAGTCCATGGACGCTTTGATGATTTCAAGCTTGTTTTGAATGGAAAAGTTGATAAAGTTGGTGTCGACGAGGATATGGTACGGTGGTCCCAAGCTTTCATTGTATTTGAAGAACAGGGAAGATGCGACTTGTGGCCTGTTAATGATGAGATGTGAGTGCTTGTGATGGGTGACAGTGACAGTTGTTGGAGCCCAGTCGACCCACGCCGGACTCACTTCCAATGCACATAGAATCCTTCAAAGAGACAGAAAGAAAGAAGGTTTACATGTTGTTGACTTTCGCCTTCTCCTTCTCGTCAGCCTTCTTGAGCGCCTTTTCTTTGTTGGCCTTCAGACGGGCATCGTTTGGAGCCAGGATTCGCTTTACTTGTGCAAACTTGCGTGTGGTTTTTGCCTTGCCCTGCGAGCGAGAGAGCGGGTAAGCTTCAGCGGCCAGACATGGCTTCAGAGTTTACCATTTTTGGTGCTTCCAAATAAAAAAATAAAAAGAAATGGAAAACTGGGACACAATGTTCGGATCATAACAAAATACTCTCATTATCGCCAAGCTCGGATACATAAAAGAGAATACGAGACGTCCAACAAATAAAACAGTCTTCACTTCTTCCACTCCAACGCCCCCACTAGACAAGCGACGAAATGAAAAAAATAAAAAGATACTATTTGCTGCATGCCGTTTTTTTCTTTAAGCCTTGATGGCGTACTTTCTCTGTGGGAAGTGACGCTCCTTCTTGGTGGCCTTGACAGTCTTCTGGGCCTTCTCAAAGTTGGTCAGTCTGCGACGGATGGCACGGGTCTTCTTGACGCGCAGGTCCAATGGGGTGTACTTGGCACCCTTGTAGAACAGACGGAGCTGGTCACGCTGAACCTGGGAGATAACGGTGTTCACACGAGCAATGGCCTTACGGACAGTGGTGCTGAAAAACCAGAAATTTGAATCAGATTTTCGCAGTCTATTCGAGTTCGATTCCTTAATACGTACATGCGGGGAACCGACTGCTGTTGCTGCTGTTGCTGGTTTCCGCTGCTGGAAGAGTGCTGCTTGACACGGAGGGAGGCAAGCTCAGTCTTAAGGTCCTCGAGGTCCTTGGCCAACTCAGCCTTGGACTTGGTGCGCAACTCGTAAGCTCTGACAGATGCCTATATTGAAGGGAGTAACACGATCAGGACTCTTTCCAACGATATGATGCTGTTTTTTCTGATGATGCATGCCCAGTCCAACGACTTCTCTCGCTTTCCATATCGGCCATAGTTCCAAGCTTCTCACAGACGATACGATTCGAGCGACTTCGAATGACGACTGCAGAAGTTTCGGATACGTGATACGGATTGCGTTGCTTCGATCATTTGTCCCTCCATCAAGACCTCTCATTCGACATCATTCTTCCTGCTTTCGTCGATGTTGTACGCTCCGATGCTGCTCATATGCGCTGCTGATGGCGATGGGGTGTGCGGATGGAGGGAGTTGGAGTCGGCATGTACCATTTGGATTTATGTTGTGACTACGAAAAAAAGTTACCACCAATCCACCACAGCTGAACCTTTCAACCTGTTTCAGTGCCAACGCGGCAGGAGTTGAGAGTTTTATAGGGCCCTTGTAGCTTGAAGAATGCATTGCTCAGAGAAACATTCCTTGATTATTCAATGCAAAAGATTATGCATGATACCATGCATTTTCGCCTCATTGAGACATTTCAGCAGAAGCGACGGCCCTCTTCGAGTTTATAACCTGATAATGGTGCCTGACGTTTCCATATCCCTGTAAATCCTTCCTGCAGGAGCCAAATAAAATGATTCCCAAAATGGAAACTGGCCAGATTCAAGCAGACGCCAAAACGGACCCCAAGCGCAAAATGTCGATGGAAAGCGGCGCTTCAATTCGCCAAGGCGGTTCAGCGTCTGGAAGCGGCTCTTGTTCTGGGTCCGGATCCGAGTCAGAATATGATGGTGGTAAAGTGAAAGTAGCGGTCGTTGACGCGGCTGACGGCCAAGAGGAAGGAGAGGTAGTGGAGGCGGTTCTTCAGGATGCACTTAGCACCAGCCGGAGAGACAAGGAAGCGAGACACGGAGAAAGGAGGCGGAAGAGACACCGCGACCGAGAAGGCGGCGATGACGACGGCGAGAAACGGCATTCAAAAAGCAAAAGACGGGAGAGGAACAAGGATGGAGGAAGACACTGTGAGCGGGATGAAGATGTAAGACGAGACGGGCGTGAGTTGGAGAAGGCGAGGGACAAGGAAAGAGAAAGTGAAAGGGGCAGAGAGCGAGACAGGGAGAGAGAAAGGGAAAGAGATAGGCACCATGAGAAGGAGAGAGAACGTGAAAGAATGAGGGAGAATGAACGGCTGCGAGATGCTACCCGAGACCGAAGTAGAGAAACGGAGAGGGATAGACACAGGGACAGATATCCTGGGGCCACAAATGGGCGCCGAGAGCGAGACTGGGAACGAGATGCGGAGCGACGAAAGGACTCCCATTCTGACCGTGATAGGCCCACACGCCCACCAGCGGCTCCATACAACCACAATCACAACAACAATCATAACCCCTCGAAGCTGGCATCCCTCTCGAACGAATCGAGCAAACTCAATATGGTTTCTGCTTCAATTATTGCTTCGCAAAGCGCTTACAATTTGAATTCATCATCAGCAGAGAATGGCGCGTCTCTTCCTCACATTGCCTCAAATAACTCCCTCCAATCCGGTAATATCCGCTCTGATAAATTGCTCGTAAACGATAAAAAGGAGGAGTCGAAAGAGGCTTCTGGTATCTCAGAGGACACAATCGCGATTGGGGGCGAGGTTGATGATGAAGAGCGCCTCATTGAAGAACGTAGAAAACGGCTGCTTGCAATTATGCAGAAGCATAACAGTCAGTCTGAATTGTCGGTAGCGGTGAGTGGGAACCCATTTTCCACCGCTGCGTCCGTTGCTTCCCCTGCTGTATCTGGTATGTTTTATAACCTATCTTAACGCATAACGGTTCTTATTCAACATTGGCTAATCTTTTCCAGAAGGAACTGGGCTTACTCATGCCGAATCAGCGCATTCCGAGTCCTCACCAAACGCCAACACTTCAAATACCCATCACAACACATCGCAAATGGACATTGATACAGAAGATGTATTGGCCAAAAAACTCGAACAAGATCAATCTGACATTGCATCAAACTTGTTGTCTCTCGAAAACAGCAACTCGAAACCTGCAATGCCCGCTGATGCAACTTTCGCCGCAGAGAACGAAATTTCAGCCGCAGATTACGATCCGAATCAGGATGGAGCGAATGATGACCAGCACAGACATCATACAATTGGGAAAGGCGCTGAGAAGGACGGTGCAAAGCATATTGCCATAGTTCGAGATGACGATGATATGTTCAATCCGTCTGCGGTTACGGCTCCTGTTGTGCCGGCCAAAAAGAAGGGGAAAAAGAAAGCGGCGGTGGAGGTTGAATTTGACATGTTTGCTGACGATGACATGTTTGCGGTTGGAGGGGATGCAAAACCGGCCAAAGTGACAACTCATGTAAGGATTTGCTTGTTATCTGATTACCACAGCATTGCTGACCATTTTTTTTCTTTTTTGACTTCCACAGATTCTCGACTCTGCCGCAGTTGTTCGAAGCTCCGATAACCCCGCGTTGATTGACAACTGGGATGATCATGAGGGATATTACAGTGAGTTATTTTTACAGAATGGTTGCGTCTGGCAATTTCTAATTCAGAGCAACTTAGGAATTATCCTTGGGGAAGTTCTCGATAACCGCTATCACGTCTATCAAAATTTGGGCCGCGGAGTTTTCAGTGGAGTTGTAAAAGCGCGCGACACAAAAAATGGCGACGTGGATGTTGCGATCAAAGTGATTCGAAACAACGACACAATGTATGCGCAATTTCTTGTAACATATTTCTGCCGTCTAAATGTAAGCAACAGGTTTCGAGCAGGAATGAAGGAAATCGGAATCCTGAAAAAGCTACAAGAACTCGATCCAGACGACAAGAAACACACGATTCGATTGATTCGCCACTTTGAACACAAGAACCATCTTTGTATGGTATTTGAGTCCATGAGGTATGTTTGTGTTTTACATTGTCCGTTATCGTTTACCTGACCAACCTTCGACGGTACCAGCATGAACCTTCGTGAAGTGCTTAAAAAGTTTGGAAAGGACATTGGACTCAACATCAAAGCTGTCCGCGTGTACGCACAACAGCTGTTTCTGTCTCTGTCGCTACTCCGCAAAGCAAATGTCCTGCACGCCGATATTAAGCCCGACAATGTTCTTGTGAATGATTCCAAGAATGTGCTGAAACTTTGTGATTTGGGAAGTGCGTCAGATGCCTCTGAAAACGAAATTACGCCGTATCTTGTTTCACGCTTTTACCGTGCTCCTGAAATCAGTTGAGTTTAACCTCGTTGGTATGTTTTCCGACTAACATGTGTGTTCACCAGTCCTTGGACTACCGTACGACTTTGCGATGGACATGTGGTCGATCGGATGCACACTGTACGAACTATATACGGGCAAGATTCTGTTCCCAGGTCGCTCAAATAACCAAATGCTTCGATACATGCAAGAAACGAAAGGCGCATTCCCCAAAAAAATGCTACGAAAAGGCCAATTTTCGCACCAACATTTTGACGAAAACATGAACTTCTTGCAAATTGATGTGGACAAGGTCAGCGGAAACAGCATCGTGAAGCCGTTGAGCATTACGGCGCCCATCAAGGATTTGAAAACGCGGCTGGCGGGTGGTGCCATTGGTGCCAGCAAGGAAGAGGCCAAAATGATTGCGAGCTTCATTGACTTGTTGGACAAGTTGCTGCATCTCGCCCCGGATAAGCGGATCGGGGTAAAGGAGGCGCTGGTGCATCCTTTCATTACTGGGCAGTGAAGGCGGAAATTAAAGCGAATGTCTTATTTTAATTTATAGATATAAATAACACCTCTTGAACACCGTCTGTCTTTTGCACTGGTCTTGACTCGCTGCAGGGGTTTGTGATGCAGTCCGTTTATTTGCGGGGGTTTACCAAGTCTCCTTACAAAGCTTAAGGGTTGGCATAAAATGAATCAACACAAGCAACGGCGGACACTCGCATGCGCTGGTTGCCGAGTCGTACGCAAGCGGTGCATTATACCGGCAGAGAAAGAGTCTGACAGCAACAGTCCCGCCAATGATCCGTCAACACCAGCAACGACACAGCCATGCTCACGATGCAAACAGCTAAACATTCCCTGCATCCTGTCCGTCAGACCCGCCCGGCAGGCACCCACCCATCTTGAAGGAGTTACCTCAAAGCTGAAAGTATGTCTGCTGTGTCGTTCGGACAGGAAAAAGTGTGACAAGCTCAGGCCAACGTGCGGGCGATGCAGCCAGCTCCGAGTTCGGTGCGTATATGCACCGAAGGACCTTCCACTTCAAAACCCGGATTCTACAATGGATGCAAGGGCTCATTCTATGGCTCATTCTGATTCACCTCAACAATCGCAATTGTCCTTCCATGACCCCTCGCATTGGAACCGTTTGCCTCAGTCCCATATACCGTCCGAGTTCCAGGAATACATTCCACCGCCCAGCTACACACTCTCCCAAATCATCAACGTCGCATCAAACATGCCATTTGTGGACGAGGAGGTTGTAGGAGGGATGGGCCTGGATCACCAGGACCGGATACCGGCATACGGCGAATATGAGATGCTTGTCGCTGTAGTGTGTGGGCATCCACTTCTCTTCCGGAACTCGTTTCTGATGTTTGATCCGTTCCTTTTAATGGAGTCTTACTTTCGGGAGCCGCCGGCGCTGCGGTACGCATTCATCTGTGTGTGTGCACAGTTGCTGCAGCTGCCGAAGCTGGTCCGTCTGGATTACTATAATCGCGCACGCAAAGCTATTTTCAAAGATTTGAAACCGGCTGTCAAGTCTGTCCAGGCGCTGTACTATGTGGCAACATTTGCACTCTGTGAGAATTCCCCTCGTTTCTTTCACAGTCAACCTGTGCTTACATACACTTCAACAACCCACCCAGTAAATGGCCAGGTCGCTATGGCTTTTCCGGCCATGGAACGCGCAGTTCACATGTCAATGCTCTTGCAACTCGACCATGACCCCGACGACATTGAGCCGCTGCGCGATATAATGACGGAAAAAGAGAAGGACGAATGGCGCCGCACGTTCTGGGTCTTTAACTATGCCCTGAAAACGATGCGGCTGGATGTCGGTCCGGATGTGCACGTGTTTACAGCACAAGGGGTAAAACCTTGTCGCGACTTTGGTGACTTGATGACCGGACCTCCTGAAGCCATCTCGATTGGCTCACCGTTTCATGTTTGCGGATTGGTCGATGTGATGCAGGACATTCTGGACTTTGTTCGGACACCACCCCCGACGTTGATGGATCTTGTTGGCCATTCCAGAATCAAATTATCATTGCTGGGAACAAAGTTGGACGGGTGGCACGCTCAGGTGCCAGCACGGCTGGTTATCGACCCGCCGACACTGACATGGACGTGTTTAAACCACTCGGAACGAGCCGGCATGATTGTTCTCTTCATGTACCATCGAGCTGCACTCTGTATTCTCCACCGACCCACCTTGTACCTCACCGCTACTTCTGCTTTCAAAACCCCAACAGCCTCGAAAGACTGCCTGCACATCCGCAACAGCATACGTACCTCTTTGAAGAACGCAGTTGAGATCTGGAGCGTCTGCTCACAGATCGTGGCACTGACAAGCTTAGATCCAGCGGCGCATGAAATACATGCGCCTTGTGCCGGGACAGCAGAACAGCCATATTTGAAAGAAGACGTGCCAAGGACCACGGAAAAGTCATCTTTTCCATTTCCCATCCCATCAATCACCCCAATCTACCCCTCTGGTGCGCCTGGGACTGCTTCCAGTTCAGTAACGGTCGTCGCACAGCTATCTTCCATCTTTTGGCAAGAGAACTTTGGGCTATGCATGGGACTTTATGAAGCGGCAGTTGTGTTTTGGTTTGTGCTCTGTCGAATGGGGAAAGCCTGGTGGAACAATGCTGCGATGTCGGGCCATCCAGCGAGCGAATCTTGTTGCAAAGAAAGCGTATCAGCTCTTCGGATCCAATACTATGAATGCGTACAAGATCTCGCACGTGCGTTGCGCTTGTTTGAGACTGTGATGGGAGAGGGAGAGCTTCGCTCAGATGCACGAGCACCCACCCCGAATATGATGGTAAGGCATTCGCTTTTCGTCCAGAAGTTACGGCATCTCTGTGTTAAACATTTAAAAATTAGACCCCACTGGTGGATTGTGTCGAAGCTATGCTGGCGGAAATTTTACAACAAGATGATTTTGCTGCAAAAGAAGCAGCAACAAGTAGCGTAGACTCTGCTTCTGTGAACTCGTTGGTGTTTGAGATGCAAGTGCTGTCGCTGGAAACGACGGCGGTCCCTGTGGACGTGCTGCAACAGAATCGTTCTCCTTGGGTGCTACTGGGACTGCTGGGGATTGATGTGGGCGGAAAATTTCGATGGGGCGCTGCGTACGAGGCAGCGTGGAAGCAATTTTGGGGAAATGAGGGATAGAGATTCTTTTTTTTTTGGCGTATATTTTCGATGCTTGAGGTCTAAGTTGTGTGAATGCTTAAGCGCGTTCTAATTTCATCATAATGCAGTAAAATTGAAGTTGTAGATACTGCTGGTGGTTCAGCTTGTAACAGATGAAGTATTTCGAGCAGCAGATGGAGTGGCTGGTCGGTGTACGACTGCATGGCATAAAGTGTTGTCGTGTATCCTGAAAGTCAGGATCAGATATGTGAACGCAATAAAAAAAGTTTGTTTTGTGCATGGATTTCTTTACCAACTTTTTTGTTTCATTTAAAAAAACCCGTGAAACATGGGAAACAAAAAAACCCCGTGAAACATGGACTTTGAGTTCTGCGATGCTCCTTCCGGTGCGCATGCTGTCACGTACGACATGGCGCTCCGAAGACTGGCAAGCTTCTGTGGCTTCTCCGATGTTGCTGCTCCTTTGGAAGCCGTCGCATCTATTACCGGACCACCAATACCAAGAATTGCACGATCGAAGCAACCCGCCTGGCGACAACCCTGGAAACCTACCTGGGCCCTGTTCCGGAAGAAGAACAAGCTGGGATTCCTCAATGGTATTCTCACCTTCTTGCCGGACCAGGCGTTGAGGGAAGAGTATGCCACAGAGTTTTACTGGACTTTTGGATCATCGAGACTGCCCGCTCCCAATACGGACGAAGAGACGTTTTGTCTGGATTTCTTGTTCTCCCAATTCATGGAGCCATTCAAGCAAGAAGATCGGTGCGTAAGCTGGACTTCAAGTATGGCTTCAAGTC
Organism: Chytriomyces cf. hyalinus JEL632; assembly: GCA_025435555.1. Classification (NCBI taxonomy): domain Eukaryota; kingdom Fungi; phylum Chytridiomycota; class Chytridiomycetes; order Chytridiales; family Chytriomycetaceae; genus Chytriomyces; species Chytriomyces cf. hyalinus JEL632. Next base: position 194,660 of record JAIWWG010000044.1, on the reverse strand, counting down.
GTTGCGGCAGTTGCTCAGAACCATCGACACCTGAAGAGTCCCCATCTGCTTTGGAATTGAATGCGGACAATCCGAAGCGTTCCAACTTTGAAGCAGCACTTAAAGAAAGGGACGAAATGTGCCTGTTCTGTTGGATATCGTTTTCTCTTGGTGCCGCGCTCATCATTCCTCCAACGCCTACAAGTTCATTTTCACTGAATCGCGTGTACCCAGCGCTGCTGAATCGAGCTGGCCTTGATTCCGTGTATCAAGCCCAAAACGGGGTTCATCTGTGCGCCATTTGTCATGGACAGTTTCATAGTCTCGGGTGATACGTTGATGAGGTGGATGGTCGCCTCATTGTCAAAACCGTCAACCTGACAAATGATCCAAATGACGAAGAATATTCCCGCAGGATTTTCATGATGCACATCGGTCGTATTTGTAGAACCACGCCAGTTGGTGACAAAGTTGATTTTGATGCAATTGAGCGACACAAAGAGCTACCTGTGGAATTTGCCATCGATGACACGAGCAAACATCCCAACCGCGCGGCTCTTGCCTTCCATAAGACTGCATGTCTGATTTGGAGAATGGCTGGAGCTCTCGATGATCGCGACAGTGACTATTGGAACTATGATACAGGAAGTGTCGACGGTGTGGAGGAAGCAGACGATGATGTTCCCAGCCCAACTCTTGGGTACAGTGGAAGAGAGTAGTTAATAAACAAAGTTGGGTTGCGACATGAACTACCAAATGGCTCACTACAAGTTGGCGTGGCCACAAGGGGTGATCACGTACATTCGGAGGTAATAGGAAAGCCGGCCATGAGCGAACCCACGTTTCCGTCCCGACAAGACGCTTTCCGAACGAAAGTGATCAAAATGTCGCACTAGAAAAGAAAGTAATGTATCGGCCATTGTCGCTCTCCTTGTCCACGAATCTGGTCTCGGTGACCGCCGTCTGCTTTTGTGGCTCTAATTCAATTGCGTCTCTCTCATTCGCACATACACATTTCATAAGCATTGGTAAAACTGAGGGTGGCTCCCCTCGTTTCTGGTGGCCATATTCCTATTTTTTTTACCCACGCGCTGAAAATCGCCTGACTACAAAGCACCAGTTTGCAGGCAACAAGCAGAATGCGTCGCACAAGCGAGTATGTACTCAAACACAGCAGACGCAACAATGCCATAAGAAGTATGGATTCGCAATGAAAGGACTTTGACCGCTCCTGAGAGGATCGCGATGATGGGGTGTTTCTGAGAGATTGGAAAATAGATGAAGCCTGCCAAACGGAATTTCGAAAAATAACAAAAAAAAAACTATTGGCACCCTTCGCGTCTAGTGCTTCAAAGGCAACCATTTTCAGGCACAACAGCTTCCGTGAATGGATTCACGCATTTAAGGCGCGTGAAATCTCGCAGTTCTCGGACCAAGATCTCGTGGCAGGTTTCGGACACGATCGGTTGCAGAATTGATCGGAAGCAGTGGAAGGTATCACGAAATCAATTAAGTGTTGCAGCGCAGGTCTGTCAGAGGTTGCATCAACGCTCCCGTTCTTGCGGTGACGGTAAAAGTAGTCAAAGAAAAAGTGATACAGGGAATTTGCAAAGCAGCAGGACAGTCTAGTGTTTTTATATCAATAAATGAGGCTTTTCTACTTGGCCAAGTTGTCCAAATCTTCTACGGCTGTCCACGGAATCAGCATCGAAACTCTCTTTTGGTACTCGCTGTAAACGGGGTACTTTTTCGCAGTGATGTACTCCGTAACCCGCGTGCTTCCTTGGAAAAGCATCGTCAGCAGTGCCGTCCCGAGAATGCTTTCGCCAACAACCCATTCGCCCGATGCAGACACGGCAAACAAGTAAAACGCCCACCACATCATGAATTCGGCGAAAAAGTTGGGATGTCTCGAGCTGGCAAATAAGCCCGTGGTGCAGAAGCCGAGGTTGTACGGGCGAGGCAGGTCTGACACGTGTTGGCCCGTCTTTTGAATAAGCCGGTGTTTGACAGTTTGGAATTCCCATTGCTGCTCGTCCGCGGTGACTTCCATCACAAGAAGCCCGACAAACAGAATTGTGGCGATCAAGTCAGTGAATCGGAATCCGGCTCGTGAACCGCCAGCCACAAAAGCGTCGAATGCAGTCTTTGCCGGCAGCGTGATGAGGAACAACAAGGCATGCTGATACACAGCGATAAAGAACAGCGCAAACAGCTCCCAGGCCACCGGATGCGGGAGAATGGATCGGCAAAACGCCCATCGGTAGTCTTCATCCTTGAAGTTGTATCCCCCCTTCCTCGCAAAGTTGTACGTGAGTCGCACGCCCCACACCGTCACCAGCAGAGTCATGGCAAATAGCCTAAGAGAGAATCCGAATCCAGCAGCGAGACAGACAATGAAATAGTTTGCCGTGTAAACGACAGGGACGATACTCCACAGACGGTCAACCCATGAGTAGTTGCGAGTACGGAGCTGCAGGACCCATGTGACAGCGATGATCGCAAGTGTCAGCCAGAGACCGCTTGTAGCCGGCGGCACAGTTGCCCACTTGGCCAACAAAACCAGTGCCGCGTTTTTCAGCGACGAAAAGGCAACCACTGCACAGCCAAGCGTCACCAGCACCCGCGGAGTTCTCAGGCCTGGGAATAGCCACCCAGCCACAGCCAACAGCACGCACAGGCTGCCATAGTTGACGAGCATTGTTAAATATCTCCCAACTTAAATATTGGAGTCTATTTATAAATCGGATTTAACAGCATCCGCTTTGTTCAAACCTCAGAAGGCGTGTCAGCGACACTGGCATCATTAAAACGACCCTACCGTTGGCATATTACTCGCATGGGTTTCATGTTCGGTGACAGTTAGAGAAACAGAGTGGCGTCGGTGGAAAGTAGTCACGTCAAATTTTAAGCAATGAAAATTGCACTAAAATTTAGCGATGTCATCGGGGATCTAGCTCAAATGGTAGAGCGCTCGCTTAGCATGCGAGAGGCACTGGGATCAATGCCCAGGTTCTCCACTTTTGCTTTCCTTCTTTAGTTTTGTGTCCACATGTGGTGCCTATGGAAGTGTTGGAATGGAAGTTCTGGATGGATATAGACGCCTGAAAAAGCCGGGCTTTTCGTGGTGACAGATGATAATTCATCAGTCACAATCAGTCAGCGACACGTGCAACTATTTGTGAACATTATATGCGAACCAGCAACGACGGACGCTGTCGGCGCAATCCATCCGTGTCCGTACAAATGAAACAAAAGACGTGAGAAAATAGCGCAAAATTCAGAAGAAACTCCCCTCACACGCACACACTCATACAAACAAACACACACAAACCGGCGGAATAACTCAGCAAACTGTCATAAAAAGTAATTTTATTTTAAGGTGGCACCCCATGTGAATGTCAATGAACGACGTCAAATTTATCATAAAACTGCTCCAACCGTTTTTGACATTCAAAAAGGAAACCTTCCAGATCCCAGCAAACACTCCGCCAGAGACACGTGCATCTGAGACAAACAACTACAACCACAACTACACAGCAACCAACCAACCACCACACTAGCAAGCATCTATAAATCATGGCTGACAAGGAACTCCAGAAACGCCATAAACCAGCTGCCCCGCTGTCAGAGCCCATGCGCGGAATCCCAGGCTTCTTCTATGACCTTAAACCAGCTGAACCTCAAGGCGCCAACTCCCTGCAAGTGGAACGTGCCAAGGCAACGTTCGACTCCTCGAAAATGACCCGCTTCTTGTTTACAAACTACTTGGGAGGCATCGTGAACGAGGTCCAGGACGTGCTCGAGAATGACGAAACATTTTCGAAAGAGAACCGGTGGGTGCACACCCCTGCTCTCTCTTGTTTTAACTGACGCGACAAAACTGGGTCTCATCGTTTTCATTTTATCGAACGCCAGGTATTACATGGGCCGTAGCGAGCGGTTCCTGGATCGGTTGAAGATGGACAGCAAGTTTGCTCAGCTTGCAAGGTGCCCGTGTGTTGCTGACATCCTGTTTGTTCCAAATCGCTCAACTCTTTCGCTCCAGAGAACTCAAGTGGGACGACGCCCGCCGCACGATGGGAAGCCTGCTCATTGACGAGCCAGGAACTGTGAGTCTCACTTCTGTTTTTTATCTTCTCCCTTTTTCGAGGCGCCGTCAGGCTGAACCCAGTTCCCAGTTCTCCCTCCACACTGGAATGTTCATGCCCTGCCTCAACAGCCAAGGTACGGATGAACAGCGCAAGTACTGGCTCGGACTTGCCCACAACTACAGAATCATTGGATGCTATGCCCAAACGGAACTCGGGGTATGTCACATGAATATTTTTTTCCTTTGACGAGCAACCCATGAGGTCTGACAATACCATTCGATCTGTCCATAGCACGGATCTAACGTTCAAGGCCTCGAAACCACCGCAACCTACATCCCAGAAACCGAGCAGTTTGAAATCCACTCCCCATCCCTGACTGCCTCGAAATGGTGGGTAGGCGGTCTCGGAAAAACTGCCACCCACGCCATTGTCATGGCCCGTCTCATTACCAAAGGTAAAGACTTTGGCCCACACGCTTTCATTGTCCCCATCCGTTCCCTCGAGAACCACAAGCCATTTGCTGGAATCATGGTTGGTGACGTGGGACCCAAGATGGGTTTCAACTGTGTCGACAATGGTTTCATCTTGTTCAACAAGTACCGCATCCCACGCGACCACATGCTCATGAGATACTCCAAGGTGGACAAGGAAGGAAACTACTCTGCTCCCCCCGTGCAGAAAATCTCGTATGGAACAATGATCTTCGTGAGAGCTTACCTTGTCGCCAGTAGTGCCCTGGCTCTCGCGCGTGGTGCAACTGTCGCCATTCGTTACAGCGCAATTCGTCGTCAGTTCACAGACCCAGAAGCGTCCAAGAACGACGAGGTGTTCCAGCAATACGTGCCGCAAAACCCAAAACTCAAGTGCGAAACTGCCGTCATTGACTACTCTCTGCAGCAGTACCGCCTGTTTCCAATCATTGCTCAGTCGTACGCTTTGCACTTTTCTGGATTCTGGATGCTTCGTATTTACATGAAGATGATGAAGAACATGAACGACGGAAACATGGATCTCCTGCCAGAAGTTCACGCTGCAAGCAGTGGATTGAAGAGTTTGACCACCACCATTGCCGCCGCCGGTATTGAAGAGTGCAGACGTTCATGTGGTGGACACGGATACTCTCTCTTCTCTGGTCTCCCGGACTTTTTGAACACATTCTTGCCTCTTGTAACACTGGAGGGAGACAACCACTTGCTGACTCAGCAAACTTCCCGTTACTTGCTGAAGCAACTCCGTAAATACAAGCAAGACCCTTCTTCCATCCCCAAAAGCGACGGCTCGACCACAAAATACCTCGGCGCCATGCCCACAAAGTCATGGACCGCTGCCAAGACGGAAGCTGACCTCCAGAACCCCTTGATTCTGTTGGAAGCCTTTGCCCACCGATCGCAGCGTTTGGTGATTGAACTTGCCACCAAAATGGCCAAGGGGCAAGTGTGGAACGACTCCCTGATTGAAATGTACGCCATCTCCAAGGCCCACTGTCAGTACATTCTTCTCAAGAACTTTGTGCACGCTGCGTACCATGACAAGCGCGCCGCTGCGAATGAAGTTGCACCCGTCCTTGTCACCCTGTGTGTGCTGTTTGGACTCTCCACGATGGAATCTGAGCTTTCTGAGTTTGTCGAGGATGGGTTCGTGTCGCAAAAGCAAACTGTGTGGCTGCGAGCCCAGATTAAACAGAGTCTCGCGGCTGTGCGACCCAACGCTGTTGCTCTTGTCGACTCGTGGGGTATCCCCGACTATGTGCTCAACAGTGCGCTCGGCCGGTACGACGGTAAAGTGTACGAGAGCATGTTCGAGATGGCTTTGAAGGAGCCACTGAACGTTAACGCGCGTGCACATGGAGACGTTGTGGAGGGATACGAAGAGTTCCTGAAGCCGTTGATTCAAAGAGGGTTGTCTTCAGATGACAAGGCTAAGCTCTAAGAAAGCCAGAATATGCACTTTTGTTTCACGACATTTTCTCTCTCTGTCTCTCTGTCCTTGTACTCTTCAAGCTTCTTTATTGTGCGATGTTTCCATTTCTGCTTGAAATAAATAATTTTTGTTTTGTCTCACAAGAGCATCTCTGATATTTGGTCGAGCAATCGCACGGCTCGCGCATTCGATGGCCTTGACTTTCTCGCTGCAACCGCGTTCCGATAAGCAGCCTCGACGAAAATGACTGCGAGCCATAACTTTGTTTCGATCCTCCAAAATATCCAAAATCCCCAAATTATTCCACGCGCCTCCCCGTGCTTTGCATTGAAGGCCAACGCAAGCTTCAGTGCCAATCTCGCGAGTTCAAAGTCACCCACGCTGATGCCGACATGGGCAATATTGTACCAAACATCGGCAGTATCGGTGTCAGTTTTCGAGAGCTCCAGCGCGCGTTCAAAGCATGGTAGTGCTGAATCGTATTGCTGGGAGTAGAAAGCGCAGAGGCCAATGTTGTTCCAGATTTCACAGGTTTCGGTGCCGTTGATCTGAATGTGAAAAAGGAGCGCGGTTTTCAGTGACTGCCTGGTTTTATTGGGCGCCTTTTGCGGTTGATCCAGGTATAATTTTGCCAGGTACAAGCGAGAAAGAAGCATTTCCTGTTGTTTACATGAATAAGCTCCACCACCAACGCATGCAAGATATTTGATCATTTCACCTGATCACTGAGCGAGTTTTCAAGTTGCTTCTTTGCCTCTTGCCAATCGCCGAGACGCAGGCAGCATTTTGAGATTTGACGTTTCCACCACCAGTCTTTGTTGCTGTCGTGGGTTGAATTGATTAAATGACGAGAAGGAGGACTGTGTTTCGCAAGCTGGAGTGTTTACTTTGCGACGGAAGACGCAGCGAGCGCTAATTCCAAGGCTTTGGCGGGTTTCCGAGACTGTTGAACACGTATTCAAACACAGCCTACCCGTGTGAAGACGCGTGAGAATATGGCGCAACAAGAACATGAAACAAATCTTACTCGTGAAAGGGCGGGTTTCTGCGCCAATCTTTTGAAATCAATGCCATCCACGTTAATGAGCTGTCCTTCTGAGCTTTGTTGCATGAATGAAGTTGTTCCTGGTCTGAGGCAGTTTTTGCGTCGTCAAATACAGCTTCCATTTCTCTCCAGGTTCACTGAACAAATTTAGCCGCATCCCAGCAGACGTTTGTGGCTTTCCGGAGCTTGTCGCGGATCTTGCAGAAACAGCAGTCATGGGTCGGATGTAACCCGTTTGAAGCCTATTCCTCTCCGTTGCGGCTTGTTCGGAATGATTCTGTGCAATTCCAGTGCGGCCAGATTGGGAAGAAACGCGTAATGAAGTTCCAGGGCTGCGAAAGCAATGAGTGTTAAATGCAGCAAGAAAGGAGCGAGAACATATTCGCACCGAACTTGTCCTGCAGTTAGTGGAACCAGTGACGTATTCGGATGCTCGCTAAGTTCGTGTTCGTAAATATCTGGATGCAAGCTGCACGATTGAAGCGTAGTTGCGCGGATCTTCAACAGAACAGCCACGCTTTCTGGTTTGGTGGGTTTATTTCGAGGATTTTATCGCATTGTTCGATGCAGTCTTTGTATCGCGCGTGTGAGAGCAGTTGCAGTGCAGTGTTCATTTCTTGTTGTGATTGGGTAAAAAAAGAATGCATGAAAATAACTTGTCAGAAACACGGACGACATGTTTTCGGAACTGAGTCTGCCGCCGCGTGCGCAGATTGCTCCAGCTGCAGAACAGATTTTGGATGTCAAGAAAGCTACTGCAGAGTAAACCTCTCTTTTGCGTACGCGTTGTCAGTTGTTGTCCCTGACTTATGACTTGGCAGGAGTGACAAAGTACAGCTGCGCAATGAATTCCCGGCTGCAGTCACGGTGGACAGAAAACTCGCCATCAAAATTGCAAACATGAAGAGCGCAAAGGAAATCATTGTCGACAGGTACCCTGTCACTGCCTTGTGGGAAAACAAAAAAAACGCTTCGAACTCACTGAGCAAAACAATAGGAATTACCCGTGCGAAGAACACGACGTGATTTCATCCGATTCTGCGCTCGTGAAACTATTCCGCATCCCGAATCGGCGCGGCGGATCCACTCGCTATGTGGGCTTGGAAGCGACACCCACGCCGGCAGTGTTGCTGTGGCACGGGCTCGGTCTGACTGCAGCGTGCTGGGTATGCAATCCTCACCCGGACCCACACGCAAATTTTGGGTTTCTGCTGGCGGATTCCGGGTTCGATGTTTGGCTTGTGAATGGGCGAGGTGTGATTGTGAAGGACCACTTGAAGCATACAACGAAGGATAAGGCGTGGGATTTCTCGATTGACGAGATTGGGTATTTGGATGTGCCAGCAGTCGTGGACTATATACTCCGGTGCACGCATCGACCGAATCTGTCGTTTGTTGGGTTCTCACAAGGAACGGCCGCAGCACTCACGGCGCTGTCGGTCAATGAGAAGCTGAACAAAAAGGTGACATTGGCATGAAGTAGCTACAAATCTCTAAGATCCGTTCTCTTTGGAAACTCAGATCAACGTGTTTATCGGACTTGGCCCAAGCGTCCAGCCAAGCCGCCCAGAAAACAAATTCATCCACTACTTGATGCGCGCCCTGGGACCTTCATCGATATACCACATTCTTGGGAACGAACAGTTCCTGGGTGCCGCGCAGCATATCATGCAGTACCTACCTGCGCATGTCAGGTCGGCAGCCATCCGACGCGCTTTTCATATAATATTTGGCTGGGATATCTCCACGTTTGGATGCCACCATCAACAAGCTGCGCTGCTCAGCCATTCTTTTAACGGACTTCCCGTCAAGAATGTCGTGCAATGGTTTCAGATCATTGAGAAGCAAAACTCGCTTCATCACTACACAAACAAGAGATTTCCTGCGCGAGTCTTCACCTTCACCGACACTGCCTCCGAAACTTCCGTCAAGTATCCGCTCAAACACATCAGTACAAACATTGTAAGCAAGTTTTATTCGAGACAGCTTGCATCTCCTCACTCCTTTTTCATGTTGTTCACAGCATCTCTTCGCTGGCGAGCTGGACAACCTCTGCGACATTACTCACGGCAAAGTGCATCTCCCTCCCCAATCAAACCTCACTTACATACCAGGATACAACCACATGGATCTCATCTGGGCAACAGACGCCAAATCCAAACTATGGGACTTGATTCTCCCAATCCTGCATAATCCCGCCATTGCCACTGTGAAGCCGGCACTGAAAAAGTCCGTGTGGTTTGATCCTGCGTTGGATCTAACGAATGGAGCGAATGAGTCTCCTACTCTTTCCGAGTGGCTTGCGAATCTTGCAAACCCGCGCTCGATGGATTCAGGCTTTCAAAACTTGAATGGCAAGATGGGAGATTCACAGTCAGAAAATGTATCTGACATTCATTCTGACGACGACGAATCAGACGAGTCTGACCGAGCATCAGATGAGGCAAACACGCGATATATATTCGACGATGATGGGATCCCGGATGACGTTAAACTTGAGATGCAGGCTGAGATTCTGCGCAGTCTTTTGGAGCGGTCGTCAGGACAGAACGATGCGCAAGAGCATGAGCCCTTTGCTGGTTATGAAGTGTATGGGAGTGACGAAGAGGACGCGAGGAGGGTGGAGTTTTCGGACATGTGTTCACGGCAAAGCAGCACCGAGTATCTGAGTTGTACCGATGAGAGTTAGAGAGCGAGAGTGGGAGAGCGAGAGTGGGAGAGCGAGAAGTAGAGAGGCTGGTTTAAGCATACATGAACGCTATTAAAGACTGCAAATGGAACCCTGTTCATTCTGATTCTGAACCATCCCACCAGCTTGCTAACAAAATCCTCCCACGGAGACTGCAGTGGTGAAGGTTTTCCAGTTCGTTGCTGTTCTCACCACGTTGGGTTGTCGTGCATTGCTGGTGTTGCCGTTTGGGTCACGTGGCCGACGACATGGCAGGAGTATTTATTTTCCATGCAGCGGGTCTTCTTCCAGCGATGATGACAAAAACAAATGAGACATGCCTATGTCAAAAAGTTTGTCGGCCTGAGCGAACTCCCCCACTCCCACCCCATCCCCATTGCCAATATCTCGTCTATCGGTAACTGCGGCTCTTTCCCTTAGGATTCGAACCAGGGTTGCCTTTGTGGCCGTCTCGCGGCTTCCCATCTACCCCACGCAACCCATGCTCGCAAGCCCAATGTTTTTACTTTAATCGCTGCTGTGTCACTCTGCACTCAATCTCGCTTTCAAACAGATCCGCTCCGATTTTCAGTTTTTATGCGTTTGGTATTTAAATAAAATGCAAATATTATTCGCACAGAAACATGCACTGGATGTTCGAACTTATCAACCGCTCCATCTCATTTGCCAGTCTCTCCCGCTGAATTATCGGTGTTTCAACGAACGGATCGTCCCTGTCGCGCTGTCGCCGAGCATCGTAAAGTCGCACGCGCCAAGCGCATGTCCCCTCTCGATGGATCTCTCGCTGCAGCATCGGTGTTTCAACGTGCGGATGGTCCCCTCGCCACGTTGAGATGTTCTTTCAGTTTATTCAGTCGAGTTTCTTGCGTTTTCATGAGAGTATTTACGTGCCCTTGATACTGCTGGGGCCAATACGTCCAAGCAGTAATGATATGAGTCTACTGAGACAAAGATGGGCCCAGGCTGGATGAGTTCAGTGTTGTGCAGGTGATGATCTTAATAAATCTCTTCAGCGGTCCCAGAACGAGCAGTTTGAAAGCAGGTTTATCTGCTTCTGTCTTGAAGAAAAGTTTATTCGTCAAACGGTTAGTTCAGCGAAGCGGGTTTTCGTGCTGTCTCTCAGCTGCCACCGTCTCGCCATGCATCCAACACGAGTGGAGCCAGAGTGTTTGCTGCATTGGGCAAGAATATTTGTTGGAAGTGGTTTTGGCTGATTGGCGAAAGGACCGTTGGCAAGCACAGCAGTGTGGTCTCCTTCCAGGTAATTTGAGTCCGCGCCAAACAGTTTTTTATTTGTCACACAAAAAACCAGCTTCAAAGGACAATGCTCAGTCCTAACTTCCGTTACAAGACGCTTCCGTTGGTGACGGAGCGCGAGACCAAGTACATGCGCACCATGAACGAAGTCATGCTCAAGCCTGATTGGTGGATCAAGCTGACAAACCCTGAAGTCGTCGCGCGATGGAAGAAGGAAGTCGAGGCGGCCCTGCTTGCCCTCGGTTCTGACGATTCCGATGAAGCCAGCGACTCCGTCACTGCTGTGACTGAGGGGGAAGGTAATTGTTGTCGATTTCACCGCTGGTTCTGAGTTTTAAAAAACTCTTTCCCCAGCCGTTGGTCTGAGTGACAGCGACAGTGAATCAAACTGGGTCGATGTTGAAAACGAGCATTTGGTTCCGCATGTGTCGTATTCGCGGTTTGTGAAGCAGTCCATCAAGTTCATGTTTGAGGAGCTTGAGTTTCTTGCCGCAAATCGAATCCATAAAACACCCAGTGGCGCTGTGGTTTCTCCAACTTCAAACCACGGAGTGTACATTTCAGACTCCATCGTACCCGACGACCTCCTTGCCAAGCTGAACTCGCAAGCAGCCGTGATCGAGGCAGACTCCTTCGCCAAGCAAAAGTGGCACGAGAATTCCAACAACAGCGTGCTTGATCTCGTCCACCCATCCGACTACTGCTTAGTGTACGGTGTCACTAAGCTGCGGGAGAATGTTAACCAAATTTGTGGCACCGAAACTGCAGTGTACAATGGTTCCACGCATGGAGATGTTTCAACGCGGTTTCAGTGGCTCCCCTCCGAATTTCGTGTTGCGGAGGACGGCAAAGTGCGCATCCAATCGTACATCAATAATTTGAATCGGCGCGTGCACGGCGATCTGTACGGCACGATTGCGGCTGCGTTTGAAGCGTTGGTTCCCATGTTTGAAATGACGATGGGATCGTTTGACACGGATCCAACTCCTCGCATCAATGCACCACCCAGCAACTCTCTCTATCAACAAGATCGATACGAATGGCGGGAAGAAAAGGCTCGCAAATCTGGCCTTGAGGAGGGCACGGATGAACACGAGGAATTCATGGATTCGCTTTGGGGGGAAGAGCGACCCATTAATGTTCCGGGACTTCCTGAATCGTTTGACTCAACTGCCGCTGCAGATGCTACCATGGAGACTGTGAAACTCGGAGGAAAAACACTGCAAGTGATTGTCAAAATGGCCAGCATCCGGCTTACTCCAGAGAACCCAGTCTACAACGGCGGAAACTGGCACTTGGAAGGCATGGAGAACGAAGCAATTGCCGCGACTGGCATTGTATACTACGACATGTCCAACATCACCTCTTCTCGCTTGACATTCCGCAGTGTTTACGATGAAGAAGATGGCTGCTTGTTTAAATACGACCAAAGTGACCATGCAGGGTTGGAGAAAGTGTTTGGCTTTGAGTCAAACGGCAATTCGGTCAACACACAAATCTGCGGTCAAATCGAGGCACGCGCGCAACGGGCTGTCGTGTTTCCAAACTTTTTGCATCACAGAGTTGAAGAATTTGAACTGGAAGACAAGACCAAGCCGGGATTCCGTCGCATTCTCGCCTTCTTCCTTGTGCACCCGGACTTTAACGTGCACTCGACCAGAACTGTGGCAATGCAGCAGCGGGAGTGGGTGGCGCAGAATCTGTTTGGGATGGTGTTCAAGGGGAAGCTGCCGTTTGAGGTTGTGGAGAAAATTGTGCAATACTTGGGATCGGCGTTCTCTGCTGCGGAAGCGGCTGTGTATGCGCACGAGTTGTCGGAGGAGAGAAGTAACACTCCTGAGGATGGATACGCGAATATTCAGAACATCTATTTGTGTGAGCACTGATTTGATGCTCCTGCGTGAAAATATGCGTCACTGCGAAATAAAAATTCAAATTGCTTGACTGTTTTATGACGCGTTTCTTGCTCCGTCTTTCCTCCCTTCTTCCATCTCATTTATTCAAAAACAATGCGAGAATGCAGACAGATACTTTCAAACTAGATGTTCGTCGGTGCGCACGCCGACCACCCCGGAACTCGTCCACGGTGGCCTGCTCATTTCACATGGATATAAACCTCAATTTCGCTGGCAGGCAGCATATCTCAACCCAATACTGTTTGCTGCGGCCCAACCACAGCTAAACATGCTTGTTGAGAGAAGGATCCAGAGCGAAAGTTGATCGACCAATGGGATTGCCGTGCGTGACACAAATTGGGTCAACCCAACTCACATAGAAAAAAAAACAAACAAAATGCGGGTTGTCGACGACAACAACATCATCCACGCCCTCAACGAGGACTGGGCCGTCGACAAGACAACCACCCCCGGATTCGAATACCCTGACGCCCGTCTCGTCAGTTGCGATGGGTCCGTAGTGAAGGTGCTAGACAGAGAGCCTGCGAACTTGTACGAGCGAATGGTGTTCCCGCTGTTGAGGGACCGAAGAGACTTGCAAGTGTGGAATGTGCCCTTCTGTGCCACTCGTGAGTCTTGTGTTTTTGTATGTTGCTGAGTCATGGGTTTAGAGTTGACGGTTCTGTGTTTGCGACTCCTTCAGTTACGCTGTGGCCCTCATTCTTGTACATGTTCATGTCCGACAAGATCCACCCGCTCCATATCGCTCTGCATCTGTTTGCGTGCTGGTGGCAGATCACCGCCTTCCATCTCGCCATCCACGTCAGCAGCCACCGAAGGGTGTTTACGAGCAGTCTTCTCGACAAGTGGATTCCTGTATTCTGCGCCCCCGTTTTCGGCCACACAGTGTACACTTACTACTTGCATCACATCAAGGTTTGATTTCATGGATTCTGTATATTGATGTCATGTGACTTATGCATCAAGTTAGATGCACCACGTCGCAGACAATAGTCCCTATGACATTTCCTCCACGCTTTTTTACCAAAGAGATAGCCTTGTAGGATTCCTGCATTACTTTTTCCGCTTCTATTTGCTGGCTTTCCTGGACCTGCCACGATATTTTATGAAGCACAACCAAAACACTCGCGCAATTCAAGCCTTTCTTGGGGAGCTCGGGACATTCGCAGTATTGGGATACTTTACATATTACCACAACACCATGGCAATGGTGTGGTGCTTTTGGGTGCCCATGACGGCTTCCCGGTTTGGAATGATGAGCGGGAACTGGGTGCAGCACTCGTTTTTGGACCCGAAAGATCCTTTGGGCGGGGGTCTCCACAACTCAATCACCATCATTGAAAGTCGATACAATCTGCAAAATTACAATGACGGATATCACGCATCGCACCATTTGAATGCCCAGCGTGAGTGCGGGGATTCCAATAGAGTTTTGGATTCATTGGCTTATTTTGTTCCAAATTAGGCCACTGGAGCGAACACCCGCGCGAATTTCTAAGCAAACGCCAACTTTACTTGGACACGGACGCCATTGTTTTGAAAGGCACGGACTATGATGAAGTGTTTGGATACTTGATGGCTGGAAATTATGCAGCCATTGCCAACAAAATGATTGACGTTGCTGTGCCCGGGTCGAGAAAGTTTATGAGCGTCGAAGATCGCGTTGCTTGGCTTCAGTCGCGCACGAAAAAGTTTACGTGGATGGATTTGGAGCGCATTTATGGCGTTGAATTTTTGGTTGGAAAGTTTGGTGAAGCGCTGGTGAAGGATGGGTTGAGGGCGGAAGGATGGACTGGTGGGAAGTGAAGTAAGGCCTGTTAATGCCAGGACTTCTGATTTTTTTCTTTGTGTATGTGGCCTTCTATTTTCGATCTTCCTTGCGGCTGTTTGAGTCTCTTCTGTTTGAATCAGTTTTTTTTATCAATAGAGCGACTTGCTTGTGTAAACTGTGCAGAGTCTGTCACAGACTGTTTATTCGGGGACTGGGCTTTTTTACCCACAATTCTCATATGACAAATTGAGTGTTGTGGTTGCGACACCGATACTACCCGCATCGATGCCGATGGGACCACGACAGCCACTCGTGCCGTACGCGTCGTGAGCTCCGTCTTCCTTGATCCAGCCAAGAGACGACCCCTGAGTTAGCTGAGTCCGACCAACTGTCTCACGCCTCATCTGCAACCCTTTCTGTCGAAGATGATCAGAGATCTGAATAGCGTCTGGGGACAGAAGGAAAGGAAGCGGATAAAACCGTGTTTTTTTCGTGCACTTTTTGCAAGGTTTTGTTTTGAGCAGCAGCTTTATATTTACAACGAAGCCATATTCATGGAACTTTGTCACATCACATGGACACGTTCTCAATGTCCGAGTCAAGATCAAACTCATCAACGTCACTGTCCGGCGCACTCTTCATTCGAGGATTACTGGTCTGCCGGTGCTGCGCTAACGGTTGGATGCTGATGCTTTGCACGGCCGGTTCTGAATAATGAACCACCTGAATCAGACACAGACAGGAATTGATGTGGGGAAAGAAGTGTAGGTTACTTTGAATCGACGCGTTCCGTTGAGAAGCCGCCTTTTGTTTGTCTGCAGCGAAGCTTTCGTCCGAATCAGAAAAATTGGAAGTAATGTCCGATATTTCTGTGATGGTCACTGAAGGATTCAGCGTCTTCAGTCTGTTGGAGAGTAGGTTGTTAGTGAGGCAAGTTGGTGCTTATAAAGAGTACGAACGGTAATGGCTGCGAAACGCTCAAATGGATTGACTGCGACGAAGACTGTTTCGAGCTTGTTTGAAGAGCTGGCTTCAGCGCGACAGATTTCGCAACCTCTGGAGCTGCGCGTTTCGATAGTATCGGCGTCACTTCAGACACGCTGACTTCTGGCTCGCTCAGTTCAGATACGTCAAACGATTCCTCAGACTGTTTATGACTGCGGATCGATCTTGTAGGTGTTGACTTTCCATTTTGCGGGATGACAGGCGCCTTAACAGGCAGTGGTGGCTCGTCTTTAATTTCGATTGGCGAGTCTGCCCGTTGGAACGATTTTGGCAGAATCTGCACCGACCGAGTTTCATCATCCGAATCTTCAGAAGCGCCGGAATCCGATTCATCGTGCTTGTCACGTGTGGAAGTGTGCGTCTCCATGTCTGAAGGGTATCTGTGCGAATCTTTTCCTTTCCAATGCACCTCCCGATCTTTATTACGGCTTGCATTGCTGATTTCCCGCTTCAGCGCCGGTGGTGCCGAGTTTTTCCTGCGCGGATTTGACGATTGACTGTCCCGCGCCACCGACTCGGAATCCAATGAATCATCCTCCTCTGAATCGGTGGTATCCTTTGAATCGGACATGCTGTCTTCAATGTCCATTTCTCTTCCTCGACTTGCATCAGCGCGTTTTAGAGATGGTTTCGACATGGTTTTGACCATGGACGATGTCGATCGTTTGAACATTTGCGAGATGCTGCGTTTCGCATTGTCAAGAGCAGGGATCCAGCTGTTGTTGCTGGCGACAGAGGATCTGTCTGCCATGTTTGCTTTGTCTGGTGAGGTCGGGGCTTCGCGCTGTTTTGTTGTGGTGAGCGAGGGTTTCCGTGTCGGTGCAGCCGCTTTGTGGGATGGTGCGCGAGGAATGGTTGAGGTGGCAATTGAACTTTCCGACGCGCGTTTTGTGGTACTTTTGCTTGGACGTCTTGGCTGATCGACTGCAGAGTCTTCTTTCGGAGGTTCTTTTGCAGAAGAAATACTTCGCGAGACTGCTTCGGGTTCCGCTGTTGACGGAGCGCGTTTCACGTCTTGAGGTGCTCCCGTATTAATCTTGAGTTTGTCTTTGTAGTGCTGTTTTGTGACGTCAATCACTTGCGTGGCCAAAAAGTTTCTCATTTCTTTGTAAATGCGCGATGACTTGTCCTTTTGTTTAATATCAGTCGCAAATCTGGCGATAAGGTCGTTGGTATTCTGGGCAATGCATGCAATCGAAAATCAGGCATGAAACAAACCTGTCCGTCGCGGCTTCGAATGAAGCTTGGACTTCTGGACGATACCACTGCGACAGCATCTCGCTGCCTTGGACACCGCGTGAAATCAACGTCTTGTCGACATTTTGCATAATAAGTCTCTTTTCTTTCTCCACTTGGCTTTCGTTTTGAGGATAAAGCGTCTTAATCCATGGTGCTTGCTGAAGAGGGGTGCCTGAATCCAAAATCAGAATCAGCAATCGTTCTTCTCAGTATATAAAACAATACTCACGTTGATATGCTTGCATCAACTCTAAGGCTGTGGTCCAGGGTATGTCTTCTGCACCTGGTATTAGCAGTGACATGAGTCTCGGAGACTTCGGGCCTTGGGGAGTTGTCGGCCGTTCTGGACGATCTGATTGCTGCCTGGATGGGGATGCGGCCACCGATGCTGCGACTGTGACGGTTGAAGCCAGTCCAACCAAAGGCCATAAGTTCTTTCTAGGTTGCCCACGGGAAGGGGTGTCGGAGATGGCAGAGAGTTCGTCTGGTTGGTTCTTCTGAAAAACAAAAGTTAGACATCAACGAGATACACATTTCAGGTTACAACTGTACCTTTGGGGATTTGGGCTTGAGAGACGACAGCGGTGCATCGTCAGAAGAATCTCCAAAACTGCCCTCAGTAGCTGAAATGCGTGCCTGTTTTCAAGCGAGTTAGTCTCAATGGTTTCAGTGCCCGCAAAATTGCGCTCAACCTTTTCTGCTTTTTTCGAAGCGAAAAGCGTGGAAAGCGGTGCATCATCGCTTGAGTCTGTTGAAGTGTCGTTCTTGTTTTTCTTGAGAAGTGCATGTGCGAGACCCATCGCTGCAGCACCTCCAGCCGCAGTCAACAGCATCTTCCCTGCCCCATCCATGACTCCATGATGGGCATGAGCTTCCGGCTCTTTCTTTGCATTGCTGAATACAACATTCGCAAATGTTCCCAGCTGTGCCGAAGTTGGTGCCTCTCCGCGCATGAGGGAATTCGCCATCCCGACAGCGTCCGAGATAGCAGAGGCATTGGATGACATTTGCCCGAGATTCCCCATGATTCCGTTGTTTTGCTCGTGGTTGGCTCCGCCAAGAAGAGCACCGGCCATGGTTGTTATTGCGCTCGACTGGACCGGTTTCTCCTGACTCTGACCGCCCATCATCGAGTGCGCCAGGCCTGCGACTGCAGCGGCACCGGCTGCTGCTGCCATTGCATTTCCTGCATTGCCCATGATACCGTGTTTTTGTTCATGGCCTCCAGAAAGAACCGCATTCGCAATGGCTCCCATATTGGAAGGATCGTGATGACTGGATCCAGGCATGAGCATCCCTGCAGCCCCAGCTATTGCAGCGGCCGTTTTCAATCCATCCATCACTTTAGAATCAGGGGTTTTTGGTTGTTGCTGTTGAGTGGATGTACTACTCAGAACCACATTGGTAATGGCTCCTATGACATTCGACTGTGGTGTGTTTTGTGAGGCCAAGAGTGTTTGCGCCAGACCCACAGCGCCAGCACCACCTGCCGCACCCATAATTCCCTTCGCCATGGCGTTCGAAGAAGAAGAAGCTGCCGTTGAGGCCGACAATAATTTCTTCACTTCCAAGTCGCGAGCTTCGTTCAGCTGGTGTTCCTGGAGCAGCGCTTCACGAAGAGCAAAGATCTGATCGCTCGCTTTTTTGAGCCGGGATTCGAGATCTTTTCGATCACGTTCCTACAGCGCATAGATTAGAAACAGTTGAAACTAACTTGTCAGTGAGCAGCTTACGTGGTCTGCAGTCATTGTCTCCTTCATTTTGTTTATTTGGTCCTCCACTTTCAAAGGAGCTTCAGGGGTGGCGGCTATGTCTTTCGATTTTGCCGCCTCCGAGAGTGGGTTCGGGCAAAGGTCATCGTCCTCGAGCGAACCAAATCGCGATCTTTTGTCTGCCTTCTTCTGAGGGGGGTATGCGGGTGAGTGTGATTTGAATGGCGATTCTCAGTTACTCACAAGAACATCCTTCAGAGCGGCCTTCTCTTCTTCGAATTGCGCGCGCTCCTCCGAGAGTTGTTTGAAGATGGCTGTCTTCAGCCCTTGAATCTCCTCGTCGTGCTTCAGCCGCTCTTGTTCATACGAGCTGTTCAGAGTAGTCTAAAACAAAACATTGGTTACTGCGTTGGATGAATGAGACCTGAAAATTGGCGTTTCAACCTGTCTTAATGCGACTTCTTTCTGCACTCGATCCTCAAGTTCTTTACGCATACTCTCCTGTGTTTCCCTCAGTTTTGAAACCAGATCGAGAATTGCGGCATTGTTTGAATCGGGCTGTCTTGAGAAACCACCCTGTTGTGGCCACCACGTTGGTGGTCCCGATGGTTCGCCCGGTTGCTGTATCCCTCGCGCGCCAAACGATGGATTTTGAGGGTAGTTTTGCTGAAAGTATGGTTGGTTTTGTGGAGGGTACTGCTGCTGGTATTGTTGCATGTTGTCGGGATGGCGGCGGATCATGTGGTTGTCCAGATACGCCCGTGATTTGAACACTTTGGTGCAGAAACCGCATCTCTGGAACAAAACAGCTTTTGTGAGTTGGCTCTCTCTCAAAAGGACATGATCGATTTTACGTGATAAGTTGCGACGTCGTTGTTTGGCGTGTCTGGCGCGTGGCCTGGAACGCGAGCCATGAGTTGGTACGCGTAGAGTGTTTTCTTTAGAGTGCGATTTTCTTTTTTGAGTGCACTCAATTCCGCATCCTGATTCAAATAAAAAATAGAGTGATGAGATGTTTTTGCCCAAATCAACTGCATTGCTGGGCACCTGCTTCTCATACGTGGCTGTCAACAGAGCCAGTCTGTCTGACGTGTCCTGTAGGTCTTTCGAAAGTGCGCCTTGACTTGCTGCCAAGTAGTCTTGTGTGTGGATCAGGTATTCGATAATGAGCTGCGCAATTTTGATGAGCTTGACAAAGTTGGGATCCACGTAGCGAATGTCTTTTTGTTTGGGGGGGAATTAGATTACGCATTCCTTGACGCGGAGTCACCTTCCGAATCCAGATCGCAAAACGTGACATTCTCCATTATTTCTTGCAGCGCCAAAATATCAACCTGAAGAGTTGAAACTGTCAGCCTCCACTGAAATATCATTGACATGCGCTGACCTCCCGCTGGACTCGGTCCACTTGAAGAGATGCAAGCAGCCGCCAATCCAGACGCTCGGTTCTCCGCTTGAAATAGAATCCTGTTGTCAGTCCACTGTATACATCCTTGGTATTCACGCTAGGAGCATAATTGTCATTGAATCCATGCGCTGGTTGATAATACTCAGGTTGAGGATGAGGAGTATGCACAGATTTATAATATTGAGGCTGCGGTTCATGTTGAGGAGTCGGACTTTTTGGGAACCAGTTTCCAGGTTTTCGAGAATGTTGTTGCTGCTGGTATTCATCGATATCCACTACCTTTGAAGCGCGAGGTTTCGTGTATATGTTGGGTTTCTGGTCCGAGTTTGGTTTCTGATGCGGTGCCTTTGGAGAGTGCCCAGCGTTGAGTTTTGATTTCATTGTTTGCAGCAGCTGAGGGGCCAGTGGAGTTGCACTGGAGTAATGCGCGGGCTGTTGGTGTGCATGCTGGTGGTGTGGAGAACGAGCAGCTGGAATGTCCATTTTTGAGCTTGGTTTGTTTTGACTTGTGACAATTCAGCACTCTCCCACACTTTAGACTTGAAAGACCAGTTCAAAAAACGCGCTTTTGGACGCGCCTCAAAACGCAAACGCTGAAACACCATAAAAACGTAAAATGTAAATAAAATCGTTTGCTCTTTTTTGGTTTTTTTTCACATCCAAAAAATGCTTCTCTTCACCGACATCATCTCCGGTAAGCACCAGCAACAGCCGCACAGCAGCAACCGCAGCACACTGAATGCAACTTGCCCCATCGAACTACAGGCGACGAAGTCCTCTCTGACGCGTACAAGATCGTTGAGATCGACGACTTCCTGATGGAAGTTGACTGCCAAATGATCAAGATCAAGGAAGGAGATGTCGACATTGGTGCCAACGCTTCCGCTGAAGGCGCTGGTGACGACGACGGCGTCGAAGAGGGCGAGCAGGTCGTCAACAACGTCATCTACTCTTTCCGTCTGCAAGCCTCTGGTTTCGACAAGAAGGGCTACATGACCTACATTAAGGGATACATGAAGGCCGTCAAGGAGCACCTCACTTCCATCAACTCACCGAGACTTGCCGACTTTGAGAGCAAGGCCAAGGTTGCCGTCAAGAAGATTCTCGAGAACTTTGGAGTGAGTTTTTTTTTCATTTGTACTCTCGCTTCTCTTGCTGACCCGCCACTCCCCTTCAGGACTACGAATTCTACGTCTCTGAGGGTATGAACCCAGACGGTATGGTCCTCCTGCTCAACTACCGTGAGGACGGTACCACTCCTTACTTCACCTACTGGAAGGACGGTCTCAAGTCCCAGAAGGTCTAGATGGGGACACTGCCAGGGAATTCGAACTGCTTCCCTCTTCCGCACTACTTATTCTATTTTCGATGGGTGGGCCATGGATCATGTTGGCCCTTTCCAAAAAAAAATAAAATCTGGACTGTGGCCTGTTTTTATTACAGCTGATATCACTTCATCTGTCAACGTCCCTTCTATAAAGTTTCAAACTCCCAACTCCTGGCTCCTCTTTGCCACTAGCAAACCCAAAAATGTCACCATCTGAATGGACGCGCTCATAAACTTCATCATATCCTGCTGGTTCGGTTCTGAGCCAGCGGCTGGCGTGGGTGGGCCGTACAAATTGGGTGCCCATACAGTGCACAGAGCACGCAAGCCCATCCCATTCGATGACTCCAGTTTCACTGTTGCAAATATCAGATCCAGAACCCACTCCAAAAGGCTTTTAGAAAAAAAAAAACAACTGCAAGTCAGCAAAAAAACCAATTTCAAAAAAATGCAACAGAAACTCAACTCGCGATTCTGCGGATGCATGCGCATGACACAAGCATACGCTGCCTGCGGTGTCTTTGCCTCCATCAAATCCTGTGCCGGAATCTCGGTACAAAGAAGCACCGGAAAATCCCGAAACACCATTTTTATGCACGTTGCAACAGCCTGCGCATCCCGCGTTCGAACACCCGGGCCCGGTTTACCCACTTTGTCGCGGATCATTTTGATTTCGGTTTCGTTGCCGCGCTCGCGAAAGATTCCGGGACATGCGAGACCTTCCCGTGTGCTTGAAAGAATGGCTCGTAACAAAGCCAGGCTTTTGGGTACGTGTTGGTGGGGCGGCATGTGAACAAAGATGGAGTCGGGCGCAGTTTCGTTGAATATGGATTGGAGCGGGTTTGGTCCTCCTGGCCCCATATTCGATCCTGCCGCTGCAGGACGACCAGACAGGCTATTCCCGCTGTATGATCTGCCAGGATGTTGTTGCGCGTTGTTGTTGTTGTTGAACGATGGATTGGGTCCCATTGAACGACCAGGGCTGGGAAGAGGGTTGTTTCCTCCCCGGACTGGGTTTGGGGCATTGTTCCCCATGGCGGTCGAATTCAATGGTGGAGGCCTCTGACCGTTATTCGTCATAGGCCGTCCTGCACCCGCCGGGTTACTCATTGGGTAGGGAAGAGGACGTCCAACACCACTGGGACTCATCATAGGACTTTGCATGAGGCGTCCAACTCCAGCAGAATTACTCATTGGGTTTGGGAGAGGCCGTCCAACGCCTGCAGGGTCAGTCATTGAGTTTGAAAGTGGTCGGCCAGGGCTTGGTGGCGTGTTTAAAATGGGCACGTTATTCCCAGGGCCTGTATTTTGCCTCATTACAGGTTGTGATTGCGCCTGTCTTGGTTGACGTTGCGGTGGAACAGGTCCCGATGGATTCAGGGGAGAATTTGTCATTTGAGGTTGTCCCGAAATATCAGCGCTCCGCAATCCAGGGCCAGCCAGATTCAATTGATGTGGAAGTTTCGATGGCGAAGGAGCTCTTCGCTGAGGAGGGATAGGACCCCCAGATCCAAGGGGTTGTGGGACTTTGGATGGAGACTGTGGAATCTGCTGCTGCTGATTCGAACTATTGTTGCTCGGTTGGCGCATGCGCCCTTCTGATAAACTTGGGCTCGAGCTTACTTGATGAACTTCCCGAGACGCGATTGGCCGAATAACAATGAAATGCCTGAGTCCGCCTGAATAGAAAAACCAGTCAGTTCTTTGAAACAACAGACCTTTAGACTTAAGGGCCACTTCTCACGAGCAACTTCAACAGAAATGACGGTTTTAATTGTGATCAGTTTGTTGACGGTCAATTTGAATTGGATTTGTTGCGACCGAAGTGCCTGTGTTCTTGGTGATTAATGCACGCCTTTGAGACAAACAATCACATAATTACCGGCTCAATAGTTCCAGTGGTGGGATTGAATTCGAGCGTGAACGCGTCGTTTGATGGCTCAGGAACCAGCCTGAATTGAACTGCGCTGTCTGAAGTTTCATCGTCAGAAACGACCAGCATAAGTAAAACAAAGACTTACTTTTGGCACTGATCGTAAGGGTGTCCGTTAGAACCGTATTTGTCTGAAGGGGTGTCGACATCTTGAACTCAAGGCAGTATTTGTCGAGCTGTTTGAAGTTACGGCTTAGGATCTGTGTTCGCGACAGGCATTCATATCAGTACACAAACCTCGACTTGGCTGATTTGAGCACCCGGCTGGTTACTGCTGACAACTGTCGAGAACATGCGCAGAATCAGAACGCCCTCTCAACATCTTCATCAAGAATCAACAAAGTCGCCAGTTACTTTGCTGATGGCACGCAGCTTGAATCCCCCGCAAATCCGTTGCATTCGTTTCGCATAAGGCCCTATAAAGCTTCTGTCGCTCTGATTGGTCAATCGGGGCTTCCATCGCTCTGCATAATTGGAATTTGTTTAAACGCCAAGTTCAGTTCATATGTGTGATCGATCCAAATGACCTTTTGAGAAGTCCTTGAACTTCAGCCAACGGCATAGGTCTCAGCGCACCCGCAGCGGCGACTGAGGGCGGCACAGGTTGTGAGGTTGGAGCATTCTCACGTTGCGAGGGAGCCCGTTCGCGAAGAGATGATGTCAAAGGTTTAGATTGATTCGCTCCATTGCTGGATGTGACGGATTGTTGTTGGTACTTTTGTGTGATTGGTTGTGTGATTGGTTTCGGCAGTGGATTTGGAGCCAGTTTGACGCCTGGCGGTGTGAGTAGAGACCATGGAATTGGGTACGCAGAATTGAAGTGCGCGTGTGTGTTTGTTGGCGGGTCTGGGAAGGAGGCGAGAACCTTTCCAAGCTGGGTGTTCATTGGCCGATAATTTTTTTGCAAATGGGCGATTAGAATGGGTCTCGTCCAGACAGAGATTCCACGCAGACTCAGACTCTCAAGAACCCACACTCTTCTTCCCATTACATGAGCACTATCCAATGCTGTAAGGCTGCAATGCGCCAGGAGGGTCCACTCGGCTTCTTCAAGGTTTCTTTGTTTATTTCTATCCGTATGATGTCACAACCTCAAAGGGGCTACTGTCACAGCAATCTGAACCCATGCTGTAATCTAGCATTGCGTTTCTTGATGCAACAGTGCGCAAACTGATTTGCAGCTAGTCCTCAACTAGCCTGCAAATTCACCACCAAACTCACTGAATTTTATCTGGAGCTGGAACTCCAAGTCCAAGTTGTTTCGATTGTCTCAACGCCATCAAGTTTCATTTGGCATAACAACCTCACTGCCCCATTACCAGCATCTCTAATGCCAACAACACATTCTCAACAGTTTCATCCACTGCATCACCTTCGGGCTTGTGTTGGGCATCATCCGCCACACACTCAAAACAGAGGCCCGTTCCGCGGTCGCTCCGCAACTTTTTTTTTTGGCGCGAGAGCAGTGGGGACTGGGCGTGTATAAGCACACACTTGAGCGCAAATGAGAAAATGGCGGAAAAACGGGCATCGAGGCATCGAATAATGGACTGAAATAAAATTAAGCTCATTCGAACTTTGTTGGGAGCTGGCGCAATTTTTCAGGAATGATGGTTGGGTGTTCTCAGCGGATGCGGCCAAAACAAAGCCGCAAACTGTGGACACTGTTCAGTGAAGCTTGGATTCATGTCTGCGGCTGAGCGTAACAGGCGGAATGGAAAAAAAAGGTTCAATAGACTACAATGTTCGTTCATATCCAACAAAAGAGAATGCTCACGATAAGAGGCCGACTCTTGCCTTTCTATCTCCTCGTCCCGAATGATAATGAGTCGCCTCTCCAATTTCAGCAGCTCCCCAACCTGCTTGGCATATTCAGCGGCCAAATCCAAGCGCTTCTCGCGTACAGCTTGAGTGACCATTTTCCTTGTCGCGGAGGCGTCCTTCACTGCTGCGTCGATGCGGACAGTAAGAATATGAGCTCCAGTGACTTTTTTGAAACAATTCTGGAAGCAAATTCCAGCAATTTTAAATATATTCCACATATTTGCCCCCCTCCTGTTCGGACTGAAAGATCCAGCCTGCCAATTGTCATCAGACTTTTGTTGCCGCAAGAGCGACCCTCAATGGTGCATATGAAAACTCGAGTATATTCAAACGCGTATTCGAAACCACAGAAAACAAAAACACACTCTAGAGCACATCCAGCCCGAATTCATCCGCATTAAACACCGGCGGCGCAGCGGGATACTTTGGATCCCTCTTCCGCTCAACTTCCACATCATTTGCAGAGAGTAAAGGCGGCGCAACTCCGCCTGGGATCGCGCTCGCGGACAGAGTCCCCATCCGTACCATCTGCGCAATCTTTTCTTCTTCCACGGTCACGCCGTTTGATCCTTTGTTGACGATGTTATCCTTCTCAAACACGCCCACACAACCGGCCTTAAGCAGAGGCAGGGTCGATTCGTATGTAGACTGCAGGTTCCTTGCCTCATTAATGTATCCATGGTACATCAGTGCCGTGACCAGGCGATGAATTGATCCTGAACATTCAAAATGTCAGCTCACGAAAGGAAAAGAGAAAAAAAACACGATCACGTTACCTCTCAACGCATTGCTCTTTTCAACAGCCTTAAACAGACTATTCACCAAAAACTCTTCCTCGTAAAATGTCCCTTCCTTTCCAGTCGCACGCTTCCGATCTTGCCTTCGCCGAGATTTGGCAGTGTTACCAGATGAAATGCTTGTTTTCCCCGTCCGCGCCGTCCGCTTCGACGACGCCATGGACGTTGTATCGGACATCATATCGATCGTGTCCAACAAAGGATCGTACTCTCCCGCGTCAATTTTGGCTTGTTTTTCAAGATATTCTTTCCGCACAATGTCCAGACGCGCGCGTTGTTTTTGGAACGTGATGAGCATTTCTTTTACATCATCGACTGCAGTTTCGTATTCGGCATGGACGGCGGGTTTGATTTCTGATGCGACCAACTCTCCTCGGCCGTGTTTATGGGCCTTTCATTGTAATCAGTTTAATGCCATTCGCGAGTTGGGTGAAGTAGATGTGCTTACAATGCGGACGGCCTCATCCCAGAAATTGCCCTTTAAAAGTGCCCGCACGCCTCCCAGGATATCATTCACATACTCAATGTTAACAACGGAAGCATCTTGATACTCGTGCTTTTCCATCAATGTTTCTAGGCCAGGATCATATTAGACTGAACGCTAGGGAAAAAAAAGGTTCTTCGAAACTCACCAGATAATTCATGAGCGAGATCTGCCATTTCCGAAGCGGAAACTTGAATTTCCTGTGCAACGCTCAATGCTTGTCGCCACAGTGGATATTCGCTCCTATAAGCAAGCAGGGCTCGTGTCTTGTTATTTGCCATGTAGAACACTGATCAAACCGTTGTTAGTTCGACATGTATGGATTAGACGGGGAAAAAAAAGACACGCACTCAATCCCGCCTCAGCAAACTTGGCTTTTGAAAACAAGTAACTTCCATGCGCATCCAATAATGCACGCAGCTTCATATCATTCGTTTCGTATCGCACCAGCGCATCCTTGAACAGATTATGTTTTGCGACGTAAGGCAAAAGCTCGTCCGTGAACACGGCCTCCGCTTGCTTCAATTTCTCCGCGTCCCCAGACTCTTCAAATTCTGTGATCAACGCGCAAAGATGCCCTAATGCGCTGCTGTATCGGCCGAGGTGATCATCAATTCGATAGTATTGACGATTTTTCGTGAGCGCTTTCAAAGCAGTCAAGAAAGGCAGATACTCTCTTGGATCCTAAATTCACATACACATCAGTATCTGATATCAGTTGAATTCCAACACCAACTTTCACCTTTTGAGAAAACTGCGCCACCATCACAACCAACTGGAAATCATACATTCCCAAAGCGACATCATAAAGCCTGTTAGCGTCCGCCAAAAAGATGAGATACTTGAGCGCATTTTCAGTTTCCTCAAGACTGATTGATTTCATCTTCTTCACAGAGCTCATGGCAGCTTCAAGTTCTTGTGGTTGTGGCTTTGCGTAGGTGGTCAGTACGGTTGTCATGTACGTGACCGTGTCGAGAGGAATGAGTGCTTCTCGCATCGCTGTACAGATCGCCGTGACTTTTTTCGCCCCTGCCGAGAAATGAGCGGGCTTCGGTGGGGGTGCTGGGACTGGGACGTACATGGTTTTCGTCACGTCCGTTTCGCTTAAGGAAATCATTCAGTTGTTTGAGTATATCGCGAGTGGCACTACAGTGGGTTATACCTTAGGCTCGACACAAACAGATTCAAAAAGTCGGCATCCTTGACCAATTCGACAAACAGGCTGACGTTCGCCATGAACGACGCAGGATCATGATCCACCAGCAAATTCATATTGATTCTGTGTTTGCGGCAGAGTGTAAATGCTGTTTTGTAATCCAGCTTGTCCAACGAAGACCGGATACTTGAAAGGACAAGTGCGCGGGGATAGATTGTTTCCAAGTTACCGCGGGGCATCTGAAAAACTTGTGAGTTCGAACTAAAGGCGCACTATAGACCAAATACCTGGAGAACAAGCTTCATATCGCCAGGAACCGCAGTCACAATTTTTGAGCCTCGTTCCACACGTCGCAGAGTTTCATCATGAACCATAGAACTGGTTGGTGGAATCACCAACGCGTCTGAATAAGTCAAGCCCGTTAAAACTGCATTCTTTTCAATCGACGATGAAACCATTTTCACCTTCATCTTCGACGGAAAGAGGTATAAAACGCGCTGTATGCGACAACGTGGTGACGATAATATGGTCATCATGCACAAAGAACGAAGTGACTTCGGACGACACGAGGCGGGAATTGATGTAGAATCGATTACGATCCGAGAGTCCAATTACAACAGTTTCCAAAGAATCATAGTCCTTTCCAACTTCAACTGCAGCAATCCATGGACACGGAGCAGGCAATTCAGTGAGAATCCGAGCACTCCAAGAACCTCCTGAGAGTTGCACTGAAAATTATAATTCGTGAGCTTTAGTTCATTGAGTGCTGCTGGCATAAAAAAATTGCGTTTTCTATACGTTGCGAAACAAGTCCCTCCGCAGTTTCGACAATGACATTTTTCACGTCCGTTTGCAACCCCATGATCCCAACTTCGGCGCCTGGAACTGAGACTTCTCCTTCTCCCAGCAATAGCAACTCTTGGCCAGACTCGGATGGAACAAAATCAAAGTACATGACGGCATCTGCTTTTGCAGTGTCCAGGAATGACGCAACAACCATAATGGTGTTGGGAGAGACAAACGCGATTTGACGGCAAGAAACTCCGGCTGGCTTTGCAGTCCTATTTTTCATACATCGCACAACGGGTTTAGTCACCTTTTTGCAATGAACAAAGACTTCAAAGCACACTCACGAAAGTTTTCGCAATGCGCTGTTTGGCTGAATCGTTGTCACCACGATGGATCCATCCGCAAGCAAAACGGCCAATGAATCCTTCTCGCCAACAGACACGCTTGAAACGCATGCATCGAATGGTCCCAGTTTGTATTCACACATTGGTGGAGGCATGTTGCTAGTTCGGAACGGAGTCACAAGGATGTATCTCCCATCAGTCACCAGCACAGGCTGCTGTGACTCAGTTGCATTCGATGGCGCAGTTTGAATCATTGACGTGAACGATATACTTTGAAAACATCGCCCTTCTGAAGTATACAAGTTGTCAGCAACATCATCGCATCGCAATTATAATTGTCAAACTCAACTGCCGCTTAAAAAGTGGAGCGTCAGAGCTTCCTCCGGGTCCCACAACATGACGTCGACATTATCGCCATCCAGAGGTGCATACACTTCCTGCTTTAAATAGTAGTAGTAGTTTCCCATGGCCCACATCTGCACAGAAACCCTTCCAGTTGCTTTTCTCTTCATCAACACTGCCAGCACAGAACTGTCACAGTTCCAAGCAAGCTCCAAAATTTCGGCGTCTGCCGCAGTTTCGCGAAGGAAAAATTCGCCGTGTCGAAGACCGTTTGTTTCAAAAAACGCGATTTGAAGCTGCTTTGATGGAAGGGTTTGTGCTGTGGCAATGAGATTTCCAAGCGGTCTCCATGCAATCGACTTTTGCAGGGATGGAATTGGTTCGGACGTTGAATGATGAGCAGCTTCGCGCGTATAAGTGTGGATGACTCTTCGTGCTGATATATTTGAAGAAAGCGCTTTTAATATCTCACATTTTCCGAACTCGATGATTGAATTATGCGCACTTGTCTTTGGATCCACGAATGAGACTGCAAAATATTTTCCATCCCCCCGCCACGATACACGAGGTTTCAAATCATCGTCCGGAGTCAGAGAGTTGTTTGCCTCTTGAGGCTTTTCTTGAGCTGCCGCTTTTCCTGCTGATCCGTGGAATTGCGTTTCCTTTTTGCCCCATCCGACCGAGACAAATTGCTCTGTTATACGGCTTTAGAGATGCAGAATAAGATCAGTTGAATCCGAGAATAGTCTCACCGCGCGTGTGACTAGCCTTGTCAAAAAGAGAAGTTTCTCCGACCAAGTCCCATGCTTGAGTCATGACAAGAATGGTTCCAGCCGCAGACACAAACACACCCAACTCGGCATCCGGGGCCCATGCTGCGAAATGCATTTTCGAAGAATAAGAAAGCTGCCGTCTCAAACGAATCGCATTTTGACGTTACCCATTGCGAGAATGCCATCGTCGATGGAGCCAACAATTTCCTGCATTCCAGATTCGACAGATACGCTAGCAATCTCTCCGCCCGTCAATGCCACGCACACTGTGGCTGAGTCTGCGTTGAAATGGGCAGCAACAGGCACAGACATTGGTGAATCGCCAAAGATCGGGATGGCATCGGAGTCAGGCCGGGTAGACAGTCTATGTGTCTCAAGATTCAGGATCCAATCAGGCGCATGCAGTATCAAACTATATCTCACAGCTCGACTACTCCGCCAGCATCGACAACGGTCCAGTAGACGATACGCCTCTCGCTGTCCACGCACATTGCGCCATCTATTGCGCCGTCAGATGCTGTTTCGCGGCTTAGCGCAATGCTGCGAACAAGTTGCGTTACGAGAGACCGCATTTTGTGACTTGGTCGTTTTCTTTTTGTTTTTATGAACCGCTGATTTCACTTTCAGGAAACTGATAAAATGGATCTGCTTCAGCAAGACCAGAAGAAACTCGGCAACAATCTGGACACAGTTTCCATTGCTGTCGAGGCTGTGATGAAGCCAAGCGGTGTGTGTGTGTGTGTTGCTCCATGCGAAGCTCATCTCTCTGATCGTTGCATTCATCAGTTGAGATGCCGGCAAGCGCCGTGTCAGTCAAAGGCTACGACTTCAACAACGGCATCGACCATGCCGCCGTGATCCGTAGCATGATCACGACAGGCTTTCAGGCAACAAGCGTGGGAGAGGCCATCTGCGAGATTAACCGTATGGTATGGTTGGGACCTCTCATCAACGCTTGCTGAAACTGCGACTTTGCAGATTAATTGGCGGATCGAAAACGATCCATCTGTGCCTGCAGACGACAGCCTGCCTGATCCCGACAACCCGAACGCACCCCCACCGCCTCCCCCGAAATGCAAGATCTTCTTCGGCTATACTTCCAACATGATTTCTTCGGGTTTGAGGGAATCGATTCGGTATTTGGTTGAGCATAAGCAAGTCGATGTCATTGTAACTAGTGCGGGAGGAGTGGAGGAGGACTTTATCAAATGTTTGGGCAGCACATTTCTGGCGTCGTTCAATGTTCCCGGGAAAGAGCTGCGAGACAAAGGCTTGAATCGAATTGGAAACCTGGTGGTTCCCAATGCAAACTACTGCGCATTTGAAGACTGGGTGATGCCGATTCTGGACGAAATGCTGGACGAGCAAAAGACAAAGGTTGGACACTGCCACGACATTTCGAATGGGGGCTGACTCACCATTCTTGCTTCCTATCAGGGAACTTCTTGGACTCCTTCGAAAATGATTCATCGCCTGGGTCAGAAGATTAATGATCCATCCAGCGTCGCGTATTGGGCGTACAAAAACGATATTCCCATCTACTGCCCAGCCATCACAGATGGATCATTGGGAGACATGATCTACTTTCATTCATTCAGGAACCCAGGACTCATAATCGATATTGCTGCTGACATTAGATCCATCAACAACCATGCCGTGTATGCAAAGAAAACTGGAATGGTGATTTTGGGAGGAGGTGTAATCAAACATCATATTTGTAACGCGAATCTGATGGTAACCTCAGAAATGTCAAATGGATTATTCCCCGCGTGAGGTTTAACTCTTTTATATAATCAGCGAAATGGCGCTGATTTCTCAGTGTACATCAACACGGGGCAAGAGTTTGATGGAAGCGATGCTGGTGCTCGCCCCGACGAAGCAGTCTCCTGGGGAAAGATCAAGATCGAAGCTAAGCCCGTGAAAGTGTACGCGGATGCAACCATCGTGTTCCCACTCATTGTTGCAGAGACTTTTGCCGCAAAGGTTGAAAAGTTGAAAGCTGAACAATTGAAATAAAATGCGCGATGCTGCACCTGTTTGCACGTAAATTACAGTTACATTGACAGATGAAGCTGCAGTGCTTGCGGAGAATCGATCATTTGTATGTTGCTATCACGGTTGCAGTGGCGTTTCAAAATTAACCTGACGCGCATCTCTCAGGATGCATTTTTACTGGGAAATGTAGTAGCTGTACCGCCGACAGCTTTAAGAGAAGCGATGCTGCGATTTGACACAGAGATACCGATCGTTTCTGTCGGTTTTGTTGGTTTTTTTGGTTGAGTAAAATTCGAAATGGATTTCATGCTGCAGCCAGGTGTCAGGGGCGACTTACCTGCATGACAGGGTCGAGGCGTATTCGCAGGACTTCTCCACGGAGTCTGTCCAAGATTTGAGCACATTCACCTCAGCCTGTGACCGAGTTTTTGGGTCCGGGTTTGACTGTTCTGGTCAAACCATCTGGATCCAACACTTGATCAAGGTGATGTTCTATTGCATTATTTGTTTCTATTCATCATTTTCATTCTATCGCTTGTATCATTTATCCCTCAGGCTGAAGAGGAGTTCTCTGTTGGACCAACGTTTGACACACTTCTTGCACGCAACCCAAACCTTAGGGCAGGCTTCCTGAAGTTGCTGGTGCAACAGATGTTTGCAGATGGTTGTCAGTACAGAATGCCCCATGAGGTCGTCTGCCGCACCCTGGCCTATTTTGACTTGATTTTTGCCTGGTCAGTCAATATTGCCAAATGGGATCTCCCGGATATCTACTTGGTATGCGTGCAAATGGCAGCTTTGCACTACAGCCAGTACTCAAAGTGATATGCCCGTAAATCCAGCGGGGCTGGAAAGGTATGGCAGCATATATCATGCTGTCATACAAGCGTACTTTGCTGAGGCAGAGGATCCTTGGCATGTTTGAGTGGAACCTGGGCAGCCCGATGCAATTCGACTGGATACTTGTCTACTTTGCAAACTTCATGGCATTGTCTGGATTTTGAAAAGAAGGTCAACATTCTGGATAACATGCTCTTGGCCGCATTCTGGGTCCTGGAGCAGGTGGTCATGTTGTATAAAGTGGCTGACTGTTGAATATCAGTCTCAAGTGATGGAGCACTGTTTACTTCAATAAAGGTTAATTCTCCCCAATTCATCTCTTATTCTCTACTGCAGATAAAGAAGAGTCCCGCACCTCACCATTCCACCAACCTCAATATATATGGGCATGAATTA
Organism: Chytriomyces cf. hyalinus JEL632; assembly: GCA_025435555.1. Taxonomy (NCBI): domain Eukaryota; kingdom Fungi; phylum Chytridiomycota; class Chytridiomycetes; order Chytridiales; family Chytriomycetaceae; genus Chytriomyces; species Chytriomyces cf. hyalinus JEL632. The sequence continues at coordinate 161,625 of JAIWWG010000044.1, read as the reverse complement.
TGACATTGAGTAGGGTAAACATCTAGTAGATAACAAGGAATGAATACACGAATCCTCGTGTTCTATAAAGGGTGCAGACTTGCAGATGACGATAGCTTATTCCACTACATGATTTCAACTATTCTTGCTCTGATCAAGCATAAATATGGTTGGAAAGCTAATGTCTGAAATTTATATGATTCTGGCATAGCTGTTGTTGTAATACATGGAGTATTACCACTGGAAATCCTGCTAGAATATGCATACTTTTGGGAATTTGGGAGTTGTCAGGAGACAAGAGCTTTCAACTACCGGAGCTGAATGCTGATTCTTGTTTTATTTGTCCTGCTACAGTGTCCGCTTTTATACGTGTTACTGTCACTTTGCAATTTCTAAGATGTCGCGTCATTACGAATGACGACGTGATGTTTGTGATGTGATGGGGGCTGAAAATGGAGATGAGGAGATGAAAAATGGAGATGAAATTCCAAAAACTCAATCAACACATCACATCAAGAAACCATCCATCCAACTCAATGAGTGTAAGTGAGAAGGAAAGTCTGACCATGAGATGGTAGACAGTATTACAATAAAGATCATGTAACAGGTTGTCTAGAGATTGTCATGGCCTGTTTGGTTTTGGTTTCTTGGGCTTTTATGATATTTATTATCTTAAGGTGAATCACAACACATCAAAACAGCTCTCCTTATATACATTTTTGGCTCCCATAAAATCTCATTGGGCTTTCTTCAGTTTCACTTTTGAGCCACCCTTTCTTCCATTTCATTTGTCATTTCATTTCTACAAATGAGATTTGATGTGAAATCATCCATTTTTCATTTGCAGTTTGAAATTGCTGAAAAAGTGAGTCAGTGCTGACAATTCAGTTTTTCAAGCTGATTAGTCATTCATTACTGGCTGACAGTTAAGGCTTGTCAATTATAATTAATATCCCCATATTGGGTAAGGTTATTGATTAATTGCTTGACTGGCTTGACATATTAGTCATACAAAAGTAGCAATAGAATACTTTTCCAAGTTGATTTCTATTTCTTCTTCTTCTGCTTATTTCTCTATAAAGATCAGAAGATAGCTGCATGAAGTTGACAGCAGTGTGGGTTGAACCAGTGACCTGTGGGTCTTTGGTCACGAACCTTAACAACTAAGCCAGAATCATATAAATTCCAAACAATTACTTTCAACCATGTTTATGCTTGATCAGAGCAAGAATAGTTGAAATCATGTGGTGGAATAAGCTATCGTCATCTACAAGTCTGCACCCTTTATAGAATACAAGTATTCGTATGTTCATTCCTTGTTATAGTATCTACTAGACGTTTACCCTACTCAATGTCATAATTCATGCCCATATGTATTGAGGTTGGTGGAATGGTGAGGTGCGTGACTCTTCTTTATCTGCAGTAGAGAATAAGAGATGAATCAGGGAGAATTAACCTTTATTGAAGTAAACAGTGCTCCATCACTTGAGACTGATATTCAACATGGCCAACAACCTTCAACAAGGAAAAGATCAGTATGTTCTTGTCATCTTTAGAGAGACGGTGAACAAGATTAGTATTCAGATTCTATGCGGTATGGACAGTGAACATCTTAACATCTAATTGAATCATGGATCCAATCAGGGTCTTAATTAATGCTTCATCCAAACGACTAGAAACGTTGATTCCCGACGTCTCAGGTTTCCTCACACCAGTCATTTGAACTATTCATTGTATGATACTGAACAGATACCAGTTTTCTTTCAACGATCAGTTCTACCACTTGTCTGTATTTTGATTATTATGACAGTCAAGCTTGGCTGGTTTTGATTATTATCCAACCAGGCAAAACACAAACATCTCAGAGAACTGATAGTTAAGCTTGTCTGTTTAAAGAGTACAGTGCCAGAATGTCTGTTGTAGTAGAAAAAGAAACGACAGATGGGCCGTAGCGGCTATCAATTGTAAGCTTCGTTTATTACAACAGCTATTGAGGTTCGTGACCACAGACACTGGTTCAACCCACATTGCTGCCAACTTCATGCAACTATCTTCTGATCTTTATAGGGAAATAAGCAGAAGAAGAGGAAATAGAAATCAACTTAGACAAGTATTCTATTACCACTTTTGTATGACTAATCTGTCAAGCCAGTCAAGCAATTCATCAATAACCTTACCCACTGTGGGGATATTGATTATAATTGACAAGCATTTGCTGTCAGCCCAGTTCTGATTAATGAATCAGCCTGAAAACTGATTTGTGAGCAATGACTCACTTTTTCAGCAATTTCAAACTGGAAAATGACAAATGAGTGATTTCACATCCATAATGACCTTTCTGACTGAAAATCTCAATTATGACAAATGAAATGGAAAAAAAGGTGGCTGAGAAGTGAAATTGAAGAAAGCCTAATTAGATTTTATAGGAGACAAAAAATGTATATAAGGAGAGCTGTTTTGATGTGTTGTGATTCACCCTTAAGATAATAAATACTTATCAGCCCAAGTTCAAAACCAAACACTCAGCACACATTTCAAATGATTCGCGAACTACTAACCTTCTTTTACAGGTGGTGGGATATGATTCAAGGCCTCCTCGCGGCTCCCACTGGAAACGAAAGAACGCTTGGCGCTGCTTTCGGCTGACAATTTTGTTTTTGTTGCGAAAAACAAGCAGGAACCACCCGAATAAAACCACTCATCTTGTCTGTAAAAAATACGATTTATTTTGTCCAAAAAATACCGTTTATTTCTTGAGTATCTCTCCCTCGCGACATGCTTTACATTGTCAACTGCTGGTTCATTCAATCGCGCAGCTTGTTTATTACTCAAAGACAGGACATTGCGTCAAAAAGACAGCAGCACAAACACATTCAAGCAAGATACACGTATGCTGCAGATTCACCACTTTCCCTCTCCAGATACTCGCGATCAATCAGTGACTCAATGCGTTTCTTCAGATCCGGCGCCTGTGTTTTATGCAAGGGTATCAGTAAGCATGCATCAAAATTACCCCAAAGCAACTCAGAAACCTTGATTGGAAACTTCAGCTGCTCAAACAACTCTGCAATCAAGAGCGTGTGCGAAAGCTTTTTACGCGCCTTCATGATCCGAACAATTGCTGCGTCCACCTGATATTGTCGATCCGCAAACACTTTTTCAGTTGTTTCCTTGTTTTCTTCCACAGTCTCTTTCATTTGAATGCTGTTGATTTTTATCCTGAATAGCGGGTTTTCAAACGCGTGGTTGAATAGGAACGTGTCCGTGGAGTGCACGTCGCGTCCTTTCGGTTCTTTTGTTAGAACTCGGAGTTTGCCGCATGCGAGTGATTGTAATGTGCGTTCGAGCTCTTTGGGCTCCATGTTGGTCGCGGCAAGAATTTCGCCATACGATAGGACCGGCTTGTCGTTGAAGAGAAGCAATACTGCGCTTTGAAATAGCGAGACCGATAGTTCCTTTGTAGCCTTCATGCGCGAAGTTGTTTTTTGATACAGCATTCAGGAACAGGCGTCACTGCGCTAAACGAATGAAAGGATCACTCGCCTTTTTGAAGCTTCCCTTCAATACACAATGCCCCAGCTGATTCTGCCAAGTAATTCTGCGTCCACTGTGTTTGCTCATGTAAAAGTCTTTGTAGACCGTTTGCAGACGCTCGAGCTACGTTGTCGCAGGAAATTAGTTGGATGCCTCCAAATATATTGGTGGATTGTGCAGCTAACCTCAGCAGGAATCGTCAGTGGTGCAGGTGGATACGTGGGCCACATCCCTGCCGTCAAGAAATTAACGTAAACTTCAACTGAACCAAGTTGCGTCATGAGCCGAGGAGACTGTGAATTATTATAATAGTCAGTTATCGCAGATAACGGTGCATCGACTCACTTCTCTGAAACTGGTGACGAAGTCTTTCGATGTCTCGATATCTTTGAACATGCTTTCAAGTTTTGAAGTGAATGCAGCGCCGCATTCGACCTTCAGTTTGGATAGCATGCTCTTTTCAGAGTCCACGCTCGAACTTTTTCCCAACAACAGTCTCTTTGCCAAATCTTTCTTATAAAATGCTTCAAAGACGTCCTTCCCTGTAAATGCGCAAAAGTGAAGGTCGGGAAAATTTAGCTACGCGATAACCACATCGATTACGCCTCACCATGAATAAATCGAAACAGTGCAAGACATTGATCCAATACTTCCTCCGTCTCTGTTTCCGTGATCCCCTTCCCCGTTTTCATGAGTGAATCAACATGTTTGGCAATCAATTCAGCAGGCTTGTTGTGTCTCTTGTTGATGAACTTTTCAAAGGATTCACGAATGACTTGCATAAATTCTTTTGAACTGGCAAACGCGGTGTTTGTCAGGTTTTCCATGCGTTTTTTGAAGGCGATTAGGTCCAGAATCATGGTTGGATCGCGGTTCACATCGTTTACGATTGAAAGACCAACTTTCTGTTGTGCGAGTTAAGCACTAAACTAGAAAGTGAATGATCCATCTCAGGAAATAGCCGTTACCGCAATATAATCGCCAAAGCATTTACGGATATTTACGAGCCCGCTGGGTGCACGCGAAAAGAGGGTATACATGCGTGCAAGATCTTCCACCTGATCATTTTGGATCAAGTCATCAAATCCTGATATCGACAAGAAAAGAAAAGAATTTCAGCGTAAGTATCATTCAATAGGCCCCATAACGTGCCTTTTCTCAACAGAGATTCAATGTGGGTTTGAATCAAAATTCGCTCGACAATCGCAACCAAGCTCTTTCGCGTTGCCAAACTCAGATACCCCGTCATTCCACACCGCATTTTCTCTTCGTCAATTCGCTTTTCAGCGTGCGCTAAATAAGATCCCACTGCCAATCCATTCAAACTGCCTTCGCCCATATCAGCAATCCATCGAGCACCTTCAGACACATAGAAGGACTCTGTAACTCCGAGAAACCGGGTCTCAAAAGCTGTCAAGTATATGCCGAGCTCCAGAAACATGGAGATCAGGGATTTCAAAAGATGGGTTGGGGTTTGCTGGCCGGTTCTGTGGATTACACACATGTGAATATTGTGGATTGAAAACACGGTGAGATCATACCGCTCGCATTCGATGACTGATAGTAGAGCATCGACAACGCGCGTTTTGAAAGAATTGGAGTCGTCCAGCATCGCATCATTTTCGAGGAACGCCAAACGAAAGACATCAAGTCCCATATCCCAGATGGACTTGACACCTTGGGTCTGAATGACGTATGTTCGATCGAGATATAGAAAGATTGAGCGAATCATGATCTGCGAACGACAAAATTGAAGCCACTCGTTGTTCAGAGCATCGAGAAACTCGACATTTGGAGTGGAGGTTGGCAGACTGGACCAGGCAATTAGGACACTTCTTGCCTTCATACGCTGTGACGAAGAGAGAAAGTACCTTCTCACACGCGCCATAAGCACGTCCGTGTTATCTTTGCAGATGCTGTGGAGCATGGAGTACACTTTCGACGCAGACCCATGCAGGCACAAATGCTCGCACGCCTATGAATGCATTTGCGTTAAAACATAAACGATAATGCATGCGGTGATGTATGGGGCACCTTGTACAGCTCCTCGAGTGACAGAGGATGGCCCGACTGACACTGAATGGATCGCACAGCAGCTTCGAGAAGCGATAGCGAGTCCGACACAAATGATTCAGACACCTTCGGCTTCACTGATTGCAAGGGGCACTTGTCAGTATCCGTTTGGCTCGGACATGGGGAGTCGAGAGGCACCTTTGAATCCTTTAATGCTCAACTTCTTTGGCACAGGCGCCGCGTCCGAGAAGGCCGTGGAAGACATCATGCTGACAGCTGGGTTTGTTGCACACTGCTCCAGCTTGCGTTTTGGAGTTGTTTTCATTTCGTGATTGCCAACTCTTGAATATTTACCGTTTGCATATATGAAATGCCGAACCAGCGATTCTTGGACAAGCGGCGCTTCGATTCTGCACGAAAAGGCCAATCAGGAAGGCTTTCCCGAATAAGGCAGTACTCGAATAAACGAGTCTGATTCGGGTGGATGTGAAAGTCTTTTGTGGACACTGATGTACAGTGAAGTTGGTTTGTTATAAGGCAAACATTCTGCAGCGCTGGATAACGTAAGAAACACGCCCTCAGAAACCTGATTTTAAAATAACTCAGCGTCAAGATCAACGGGCAACATTTCACGCAGTAAAATCACCCAAAAACCGATGCCAATTCAACCAACAGACACACCCAACACCGACACCGCCACTCCCGCGCGCATGTTCGAGCGACCTCCCCCGCACAACAGGTCTGACTTCCTTGCTTGCGCTGAATGTGCCCAATAAAACAAAACCAAACCAATCAAAACAGCAACTCGCCACTGGACTCGGTCCCCCGTCGACGTTCGTTCGGATCCAAAAACGATCTTTCTATGCTTCTCGGAAAGAAAATGTCCATTGCTGGACTGTCTTCGACCCCGCTCGCCATCCCCGTTCCCTCTCACCCGCACGCACTGGCTCATGTGATGGTACCCTCCTCATACACCGCATGCACCGATAGAATTCCCTGCTGATATCTATGTTCCTTCGTGAAGCACGCAAAAGGCGATGTACTGGCCATGTCCACACAATCTGTGTTCTCATCATCACCTGAAGTAAACGATCTCAAATACGGATACCCGGCTGACTTTGCGCTGGACTCAGTTGTCGGCCCAGATTCACAGAGGTATGGTCCCACGCGCATACCGAATCATGTGTCTAATCCGTGCGCAGAGAACGTGTGCCAATGCCTCCACGAAACGCAATTCAGGACCTCGCCAGCAAAGCAGCTTCCATCGTCAGAAACAGAACTGGTTCTGTTTTGGCGCGATTCACAATCATCAAAAGTGACTTTTTCCAGCAAGGAATCAACATCAATCTGGATTTTCATTTGCAGGGGGCACCCAACTTTCGAATGACGGATCTCAATATTTGCGGAACAGCCCAACCTACTGTATCTGGAATCGCATCTATATTGACGCTTCTGAAATCGCATCCGCAATCTCTCGGCACAAATAAATGTGTCTTCATCAGCGCACGAGAGGAGCCTGTGATTTACATCAACTGGCGCCCGTTCGTCCTGCGCGAAAACGAACACCCATTCCAGAACATTAAGACATTCCAAGGAATCAATGGTACGCGTTTGGAACAAATGGAGGCGCGTTTGAAGGAGGACATTTTGAAAGAGTCTGCAAGACATGGAAACATGTTTTTGGTTCATGACGAAATTGAAGAAGGCCGTATTGTTCCCAGCTGGATTGGCATTGACGATCTTATGACTCCCAAAGAAGTGTTCCAATCGCTTGTGGACAAACGGTTTCGTGTCGTTTATCACAGAATTCCAATTTCGCCGGAGCAAAGTCCTGATGATCGATACATGGACGAATATGTTGCTGCCATAAAAGCTTGTGGGCCCGAGGATCACGTTGTCTTTAACTGCGGCATGGGAGTTGGACGGAGTTGAGTGCCTTGTCTTGTTTCGAAAATAATGCTCCTTGCTCATCTGGTTGCGCATCACAAAAATTCAGCTACGTTTGCAATGGCAGTTGCTTTGGTCATCCGGCAATCGCAAAAATTGCTATCATCGAAAAAGCAGCAAGAGGCTGCAACTACAGCTGCGGTAGGCGGCGAATCAGGCGCATTTGACATGTCTCCATTGGGTCCCAGGCCTTCCGCCACATCTGCCAGCCAAACTTGGTTCGGCTCTAATGAAGCCTTCCTGTTTGATGAAATGGAAAGCCAGAATCGCGCCATGCTGCGTCTTGTTTACATTCTCGAAAAAGGATTATCCAACAAAGTGAGCCCGCGAAGTGCGATTGATTGGGCAATGGCCCGCGGCCCGCTCATTGAAGACCTCAAGAGCGCCGTCCTCGGAAACTATCAGTATATTGTGCAGTTGACGAGTTTGTTGCACCGAGGTTCCGAATGCAAACGGATTCTTGATTTGGCAATTGACAAGTGTGATGTCATGATAAACTTGAGAGAAGTCATTCTGTTGCATCGCGTTCAGTACTCAAATACGGGAGATAACAGCGTTTTGGAAAAGGCTTTGGGTTGCCTCGAGCGCTACTTTTTTATGCTGGCGTTCTGTTCTTACGTGGTTGAGTCGAACGATTTGGGCACGGGTCTGACTTTCAGGTATTTCGCAACACCTCTCGAACATGGTCTCACTCGACACCTTCCGCCAGTGAATGGATGCAAGGACGCGAAGAAATCCAGCGAATGCTCGACAGTATTCGCCGAAGAGGCCTGCGCTTGAACGTGTTTAAACCAGTCGAAGATCTGGCAGTATTTGCAGAAGAAAACCGGATTCACACGGGCTGGGTACACCAACAGAAATTGATTGCAAATGAGTTGGAGTCGTTTGTGATGAAGGTTAACCTGCGCAGTTTTTGTCAATATATTTCAAAAATGCTGATTATTTTGTTGAACACAGTGGAGACATGGATCTGTGCTTGTGCAGCACATGATTCTAAAAGTGGACCAGTGGGTTGCTGAAACGCGTAGTCAAATCCCAATCGATGGTATTTTGAACATAAGGAAGATTCCAAACTGGCCGGTGTATGGTTTGTTTCTTTTTTTATTCGCCTTTTTAATTTCGCACACTCCGCTGTACTGAAGCATGTGTGCATGTTATAGGATCCGCGCAACCGTCAATTCACGGCGTCGTCAACCTTTTGAAGGCGTTGACTTCACCATACTCGGAGACTCTGCCAAACATGGGCAACATGAAACACGTGTGCTGGATCAACTTGCGTGAAGAACCCATTTGCTACGTTAACGGTCAGTCCCAACCTTGATTTTAACTGAAAATCGGGCGCTGACTTGCAAAAAAAACATTCGAAAATCAGGTCAACCATACGTGCTTCGAGACAAGAGTTTAACGCTCCGAAACACGAAAGCGTATGCTGGAATTACCCCCGCGCGCCTCGAATTTATCGAAACGCAGCTGAAGGAGGACGTTGTATCAGAACTGAAAAACTTTGACGAAAAGATTCTCGTTCACATTGAAAGAAACCACGCGATTCATCCAGTGTGGGAAGAGTGCAGCGCAGAACATGTTTTGACTGTCAGAGAAGTGGTGGATCTGCTGAAGCATGAAGGTTATCCATTGGAATACTACAGAGTTCCTTTGACTGCGGAGAGAGCGCCGGACCCAGGCGATCTGGATTACATGGTTAAGATCCTTTCGACCATTGATTTGAAGAATACGGCAATCGTTGTGTGAGTGACCTTGTTTGATGATGCCTGGTCAGAGTTTTTATTCTTTCGTAAAATTAGGAATTGCCAAATGGGGTTGGGTCGATCAACAGTTGGAACTATTGTTACATCTCTCATTTTGGACTGGCTCAAAGGATTCAAGCTGTCTTGCGAAGACTTGTCCTCCCCACGCCTTTCGCCTATCCAAATCCCGGCTTCAAACCAAAAGCCTCTGAATTACCAAGTGATCCACTCTCTCATCCGCGTCATTCGTAACGGCGCATCATGCCGCAAATGGGTAGACGCGACAATCGACGCATGCAGCACATACTCGCACATTCGCGATGCAATTGAAGTCTGGCGTCTCACTGCCGAATCTGAACTGGACGAAGCCCGCCGCCGCCGTGCAGTCCGCAAAGGACTTGCATGCCTGCGCCGGTACTTTGCGCTGTTGGCGTTTGCCGCGTATCTGGACAGTCAACCAAACAACTCTGCCGGCCATGAGCTCACCAGCTTCAAGTCTTGGATGAACCAGCATAAGGAGTTTGATACCATGCTTGAAGAGATGGAACACTGTGGCTTCAAGAGTCTGGTTCCTGTCGAGCATTTGTCACCCGGTGATGGTATTGCATTGACCAATGAGGTTTTGAGCGTGGTGGATGCAAGGCAGGGTGCAGTGTTGGCAAAACATACCATTTTGAAAGTGGACGTTTTTCCAGGAGCCCAAAAGTTGTCTCTCATTGAACGTGTGGATGGTCAGTGAAGAGTTTTCGAAAGCGCATTATTTTCTCAAAATTTCTTCAAAACCAGGCGCGCCAAACTATCGACGAATCCCAGTTCTGGATGTCCTTCAATCCATCTCTTATGCGCCATCGAATCACCGAATCGAACACAGGGCCGTGTACGGAATTGGCATGCCCACAAAAGACGCCATCAAAAACACGCTGGACCGGTGCAGCGCAGGTCCTGGCGGATCCAAAAAGATTCTATGGACCTCTCTGCGAGAGGAGCCAGTGATTTACGTTAAGGGGCGGCCGTTTGTGTTGCGTCTGTTCCAAGACCCATTGAAAAACTTGGAAACGACGGGAATCGTGCGCGAGCGTGTGGAGCAGATGGAGCAGCAAATGAAGGCAGATTGCATCGCGGAGTTGAACCAGTACGGTGGACGGCTGTTACTTCATTCTGAGGAGTTGACGAGCACTGGATTCCAAATCTTGGTTTGTTTACTTTTTATTTCCGTGTTTATGTTGCTCATGGCGCTGACGCTGATGCGCAACTGAATGTGATAAAACAGCCTGTTTGGGAATCGGTTTCGATCGATGAAATTGAAACTCCGCTGGAAATTTACGAGTCGATTGTTGAGCAAAAGTACCAAGTTGATTACAAGCGGGTGCCAATCACTGACGAGCAAGCACCGATTCCCGACGTGTTTGATCAACTTGTTGAGAGACTGACGGTCTTAGAGCCAGACACGGAGGCTGTGTTTAACTGCCAGATGGGGTGCGGTGTTTGCTTTTCATGTTGCGGGTGTGCTTCACAAGGATGAATCTGACTTAAATTGCGTTTTTCACTCCAGCCGCGGACGCACAACCACAGGCACCGTCATCGCATGTCTGCTCGAAATGATTGTCGGAAACAAGACGCTTCTGAAAGATCCGCCCATGTTTGAAGAGGTTCCAGCCTCACCCACCCCCTTTGGACCAGACGGCGGAATCAAAGAGAAGGAGAGTAACGAGGAAAGGTACAACAATGGAGAGTTTAAACTCATCTTGCATGTGATGGGAGCTCTGGAGCATGGCCGGATTGCCAAGAAAATGACGGACAGGGCCATCGACAAGTGCGAACAACTTCAGAATCTGAGAATCGCTGTCAACGATTACAAGATGCGCGTTGAAGCTTTGGAGAACGGGAGCGCCAAGGTTTGACAATTTTTCGGACATTTTAACAAAACGTGAAATGCTTAAAAAAAAACAGTGGACAGCAATGCGGAGCGTGGCGCTCAACTACCTGATGCGGTACTTTTATCTGATCGTGTTTTCGGAGTACTTGATTGAAGAAATGTGTGAAGTGTCGGAATGGCCCGCGAAGCCCAAGCAGACATTCAGCAACTGGCTCAACGATCGCCGCGAAATCCAAAGCATTGCAAAGCGGTTCATGCACAGTTTGGACTGATTCTTTTCTCTTGTCAAGGACAACGTCAAATATTTAAAAAGATATGTCTATTTCGATGCTTTTATTTTTTAATGAGCGCTCGTTGAAGTACTTGCGCTGTTTGGATCTTGTCTCCAGAGCAGTGTCCGTTGGCCCACCTCTGAATCTTGCTGAAGGATTCCTGTCCGGTTTTGAAAACTGCATTTGTGCGTTAGCGATGCAAGAATAAGAAAGGCGCAAGACCGTACTTTGTTTCTCAGTGTCGTCGAGGGTCGAGATGAACTTGCTGTAGGACCTGCCGGACTGGCTGTACTGCATGATTTCGGCGATTCTTTGCGAAAACGCCTGAGCGGACCAATATCAGAATGACAGTGAAAGAAAGCGAGAGGCCAGCCTCACATCAGCCAGAACATTGCCCAGATTTGCGTCTTCGATCAGATTCACAAACTTGACGCCAAAGAGAAAGAAGAAGGGACTCAGCCCGTTCAGATTCACGGACACGGCCGAAGTGGCAACGTCGTCGAGTGCGCGTCGGGCGAAACAGTGCGGATATTCAAGTTCGACTTGCTCGGCGCTGTTGTCGAGAACGGTGTTACTCCAGCATACATAGCTTGCATGAAGAACTCACGCAATCAACGGCGTCACCATCCAGAAGGGTAGCTCGATGCGCGTGTTCTTGCACAGCTGAGATATCGACACAGTCAGCGCATGCTATTGAGGGAGACTATCCAGCCAACAGGACACCCACATTCTCGCTGCTGTTCCCATCCAGGAATCCGTATCCAGGCACATCGAGGGCCACGAAGCAGGGTATCTTCTACTCATCGCGACGTCAGAGAGTATCCAGGTAGTTTCGAAGTCGGCACACACACCTGCTGCTCCGCGAGAACATGGTCAATGTCCCAGAAGCTGTCGGCCATGGTGCTTAAGTTAATAAAGTAAATTCTTGGTCCCTTCAGCGTGCTTCAATTTTTTGTGTCTCCAAATTCGTTTCACATCCGTTACAACGTAAACCCGACCTGCGAAACACCAGATATGCCGCCACAGCCCCACCATGCCATGCTGGGGCAGTACCAGCTTATTCGGACCATCGGCGAGGGCGAATTCGGCAAAGTGAAACTGGCCGTGTCCGCGGCTGGGAAGGAGGTTCGAAATGCTCGTTGCTTGCCCGGATCTACAAGTGCATGTTTAACACCCGTCAACGTTGTATACAGGTGGCTATTAAACTATGCAAGAAGAGCCAGGTTGTGGCCACACCCAACGGATACACGAAGCTCATGCGAGAGATTTCAACCCTCAAGATGGTCAAGAACCATCCGTACATTATCACGATGATCGAAGTTATCGAAACGGACACGTACATTGCAATTGTAATGGAACTAGCAAAAGGTGAATCATCCGTTTCCTCGAACTAGTGCTTCAGTGATGTGCGATGTGCAGCCGATCGGCAATATGCGAAACTGCTCCAGTTAGCATTGTTTAATCTGCGATCGGGTGTCAGTCTCAATTCGTCGGCGAGGGACTCTCTGCAACTGCGACCCCCCACACTGACGCATTTTATTCTCAACAGGAGGAGAGCTCTTCGAACACATTCTCACGAGCAGATGCCTGACCGAAGAAGAATCTCGAAAGATGTTTGCGCAAGTCATCTGTGGTACGTAATCACTCCAACCGAATGCAGTGATCAACGATATTAAAAATTTCGAACCCCCTTATTTTCGTTGATAGCCGTCGGATTCATTCACAACATCGGCGTCGTGCATCGGGACTTGAAGCTGGTTTGTCGCTTCTACTGCTTGCCTGGGTAGCATTGCTGCGCTCGTGACTGACTTCAAATGCAACTGCACAGGAAAACATTCTGCTCGATGAAGAACGGAACGTGCTAGTCACTGATTTTGGATTTGCAAACAAATCTCTTGGAGCTGAAGGACTCTTGAGGACATCATGCGGTTCCCCGTGCTATGCTGCACCGGAGCTTGTCACCAGCGATGTGAGCAAGCAAATGCTCTTTATTGGGACCATTCTCTTCGAAACCATCTAAACAACTAATTACTCCACAGTTGGGCTACGTGGGAGAAGCGGCTGATATTTGGAGTTGCGGTGTCATTCTGGTAAGTCCCATTTTTCCTTTGAAAATGAATTTTTGGTAAAAAGTTGATGTGCGGAACATTTCGATTAGTTCTCGATGATCGCCGGGTATTTGCCGTACGATGACGATCCAGACAACCCGGACGGAGACAACATCAACCTTCTCTATAACTACATCATGGAGACGAAACTCGAATTCCCAGAATATGTGCCCATGGATTGCCAGGATCTGATCAGTCGCATTCTCGTTCCGAACCCTCAGCACCGTGCGGATATCAATGAAATTATGAACCATGTTTGGCTGGAACCTGTGAGATTCATTTTCGAGAGCGAAATGGAGCAGCGCAAGGTAACTAACGATGTGTAAAGTGAATGGTTTGTGTTTGTTAAATCCAATGTGCACAGATAACGGGCACCATGAAACCCACTGGTCCTGGGTTCTCATCACCAGCTCAGCAAAAAGGATACCTCTCGCCATCGCCAACCACAGCGTCCGAAACTGGCTCCACTCTGTCTCATCAACTTCCACCACCATCCACACCACAACCAATCATTTCTCCCCCAAAAGTCACTGATGCGATGGAAGAAATTTCGAATTACCAATTGCAGCAAAAGGATCAAGACATGATAGACGTTGCTCGAGTGGGTCCACCACCGCCCACTCCCTCCATGTCGACGAAACCTGACAGCAGCAAGCGAATCGTTCCAGCGGAACCACCAGTTTTATCGCCTGTTAAATCAACGCCTGTTTACGAAGCAGATATGGAGCTGGACGAAATTGCAGAATATGTGCCTGAACCCATGCATGTGCTTGAAGATGTCCCCGTTATTTCCGTTCCGCTCGCAGAAATTCAGTCGGAATTCTTGGAGCCGCAAAACATTGCCGACTCGGCATTGAGGAATCGAGAGATTGTTGTCTCAGAAGTGTCTATGGAGGTGGATGACCGCGTTCAAACTACCACCAAAGAAGGGCCCGCCAAAGTAGAGCCGGATACTTTAAAAGTAGAAATTGCTGCTGTAGAAGGTCGGCTGAAAGTGAACTCTCTGTCACCGATTTCACATGACCACACTTCGCGCAAAAGGACTTCGGAACTGAAAATCGTAACTCCTGTATCGGCTACAGCGGAAAGCTCTTCAGCACCCTCATCAAGCCCTGCAAAACACGCAGCCACCAACCCGAAGCGAATGTCGGTTGCTGAAACAGTGTTGAGCTTTGAGAAGGTGGCCAGTCAAGCATCCACGTCAAGCAGTGGTCAAAAGAAAGTTGTGACTGGCGCTCCTTCTCCTTATGTGGCTGGAACTGCCGCTGCATTGACAGCTGCAGCTGCTACGATTGCCGCATCCGCTGCGGCGGCGCTTCCAAAGAATCATGTCGCGAAATCTTCGGCTTTGGAAGACAAACCACTTCCTCCCGTTTCTCCCAGCCCTACCGCAGCGTTCATGTCTCGTTTTCTTCCTGAAGCGTACATGCCGTCTCCAGTCGTCGAAAACGAACCTGCTGCCCCAGCTGTGCCTTTAAAGTCCCAGCCATCACCCGTCGTACCTCAAAAGACTTCTCCCCTCGTTGAATCGAAACAAATTACTTATTCACCGACAAACGCAATGGACGTCGATGATGACACACCATTAGCAGGAGTCGCAGTGCCTGTCGCACCTTCAAGTTTCGTGCCAACCTTCACCAGCCCGTCAAATGTTCCAGCCTTGGACCAAGCCTCAAACAATTCATCAAGCGCATCATCATCATCATCGACAGTACAAATACCAGAGCGTCTGGATTCTATCGAAATACCTACGCAGCACGGGCAACCCGTTGAAGAAGGGTTTTTATACATGGATGGGAAATTTCTTCACGTCACCAACACCGGCGTTGTCGAAATTCTGGACAAAGCGCTCCCAACCACACCTCCCGCTTCTTCCATATTTATGAGCACAGGCGAAAAACCTGGGTCACGCACGGGTGCCCTGTCAAGTCTCGCAAACTATATGCAAACCGCCAAATTTGGAACAGCATCGTTGGACAGATATCCCCCAAAACAGCAGCCTCCAGCATCCGTCGATGGTATTTTTAAGCCAAAGAAGCATGTCAAGATTCGTGAGCCCGTGCCCAGTCAAGCGTCTTTTGACTTTCCGCCTCCACAAGCTCCCATGATGGCAGAGCGCTCAAATACGTCTGGATGGAAACTCCCTAGTTGGTTCAAGAATGAGGGATCCAACGTGCGGAGTCTTGAAAGAAGTGTATCCAGAGAAGGCGCTGGTGTTCAAGCGTGAGTCAGATTCGTTTGTCTTTTTTGGGAATCATTTCTCTGAGAAAACATTACCTTCTTTATCCAGGACTCGCTCCGAGAGTATCATGAAAATGTTTAGAGCAAAAGAATCCCAATCGCCAGCACCACCAAACGGGTATTACCAGCAATATCACGAAAGGGCAAACAGCCAAACTCCAAGCTCCCATTTATTGAACGATCAGCGATCAATTTCAGTTCTTGGAGTGACACGACCAAGCTCCTCGCTCAACATTTCTGGCGACGCTCAAACCGATTATCTTCGAACAAGAGCAATGTCTTCTACTCCACAACCACCCAATCGATCTGAAACCCCAAAAATGAAGCGAGACTACTCTCTCCGCCAAGAAACTTCCGCCCCACAACTTCAGCTACACACCTCATCGTACCATGACATGCGAACAGGAACCCCTTCCCCTTTGGCAATCGAGATGGCAAGATCCACGACAGTAATGTCTTTAAGCGCATCCGATTATCATGTCCAGTTTGCCAGCTCTCCTCGCAGCGCTTCGGCGAATTCAGGGCCTGCCCGCAAAATGCGTTCGCATTCAGGGACGGCGGATCACCGTGCAATTAGCCGTCGCGATCCAGAATCGCTGCTTGCAGACTTGGAACTTTTGTTTGAAGAGCGAGGTTTCACTGTTGCATCCACGGGAGAAGAACTCGGCGAATTCCGGTTAAAGATTGTGAAACCAGGATACCTCGTGGCAGGGATTTCTCAGAGCGAGCAACCACCGGGTGTTCCTGTGCCGTTTGAAGACGTGTCGAAGCATGTGAGGATTTTGGAAGACTTTGCAAATTCGCGGGAACAGAAGGTCATGCTGCTGTCTCCAGACGCGTCTCGCAACATAAGCAGGAATGTAAAATCAAAGCAATCTTCCGGAGTGGGAAAACTGCTTTCTGGCATGCCATCCACTATTCTAAAGAAATTGCAGTACGTCAAAGATTACGGACTTCGATACAACTCCGGATATGCAGCAAAGTCTGGAGCAAGCCCAATTTCAAAGCCAGATTCTTTGGCGGAACCATCGCTTTTCTTTGTGGATGAAGTTGTCTTCTATGTGGAGCTTCAGAAAGTGCCTAGTCTTCCTGGAGTATGCGTTGTCGATTTCAAGCGGATACGGGGGAACATTTGGTTGTTTAAAAAGCTGTACAACGGCCTCGTTGACGAATTGCCGCTGGTGTGAGCAAGAAGGGCGTTTCTGCCAGTTTTAGACTTTTCTTCTTGGATTTTTCGCTTCTTGTTGCTCTGTTTTCAGTTCCTCTGTTTGCTGGTCGGGACCAGTCTCGTTGTTGTTGTTGCATGTGTGGAGTGTGGGTTCTCCTCAATTTCTTCCTACCAAAAGCAGTAGTTGCCGTATGAATTTATATTGTGTAATCAGCAACGAAAATTTACTCCATCAATCAAACCTGATGGTCCCCTCTGCCTCCACACCGGCCCCAGCGACAGCACCGGACCAACGCATCCGATACGCAATGTTCGGGGGTACATACATGCTCATGAAGACTATCGGGCAGGGCGAGTTTGGGAAGGTCAAGATCGCAGTCAACGTCAAGACCTCGAAGCAGGTGAGCTTGCACCTGCGACCATACTGGTCTTGAGGCTGTACGCTTACTCCCGTGGCTCTTATTGACGATTGCAGGTGGCGGTGAAACTTACCAAGAAGGCGCTGCTTGTCCCAGATAGGAAGGAACGGCTTATGAGGGAGATATCCATCTTGCAGGTGCGTTGCCCTTCTTTGGAACAACGAAATGGTGCTAATGCATTGCTTTCAACAGTCGCTGGACCACCCGTATATCCTTAAAATGCACGAAGTCATTGAGACAGACAGTTACATTGGCATGATCATGGAGCCTTGCCTGGGTCAGTGCAATTACTGCTCTTCAACAACCCTACTGATTCTACTTCACAGGCGGGGAACTCTTTGAATACATTGTGCGGCACGATTATTTGCAAGAGGACGAATCTCGCCGTTTCTTTGCTCAAATCCTGACTGGAGTCAGTTACCTTCACAGCATTGGCATCGTGCACCGGGACTTGAAACTGGTGCGTTACTATTCTCTCAATGTCCGTGTCGCTAACAGTGGTGCAGGAAAACATCCTCCTGGACTCGAACGAGAGCCCATGCCCAAATGTTGTCATTGCCGATTTCGGATTCGCAAGTCAGTCTGTCCGAAATGATTCCAACCTCCTGGATACGTCATGCGGGTCTCCTGCATACGCAGCCCCAGAGCTGGTCCTGAAGGATGTGAGTGATGCGTTTTTGATGAGGGGTGGTTAAAATTATTTGTTGAACCATGTGACCTTAGAAATACATTGGTGTCTCTGCGGACATATGGAGCTGCGGAGTGATCCTGTACGCGATGCTGTGCGGCTATCTCCCGTTCGATGACGATCCCACGAATCCGGACGGTGCAAATATTCACCTGCTTTACAAATATATCATGTCTGCAAAACCAGACTATCCAGAGCGCCTTTCTGCGGAATCCATTGATCTGATTGGAATTATGCTCATCACAAATCCCGAAGAGAGAGCAAAAATGGCGGATATTATGGGTCACTCATGGTTGGCGCCAGCTGTGTCGATATTTGAGGAAGAACTTGTGCGCAGAAAGGTGAGCAGTCCGTACAGTTTGATTTTAAGAAAGTATGGAACTCAATACGATGCATATGTGCAGAAACTCTTGGGAATCGATGATGCGGCTGAACCTGCCAGCCCCACAGAAACAGTTCAAAGTATTCCATCGTCTGTTGCACCAACGCCACCTCAATCACCTCAGCAATTGCAAAAACAACTTGCCGAAGCTCAATCTGCAGAAACGGCATCGGGAGTAGTGCCTGGCTTTCCCCTCGCGCCCAACCCAGCTCCAGCACGTTTGCAGGTCGTTTCGAAATCGGAACTTATGGCAAAATCAGCCTCAAGCCCATCTCCTCCATCCCCACCAGCACTGCTGCCAACACCAAACGTCAGTAACAATAGCAAACGCGTCGACTGGGCAGCGCAAGAGATCGAAGGCTCGGTTGAGCAAATGACCTATGTAAATGATGGTTCAGATATTCTGCACCTCATCCCAGAAAGGAAAGACTCTGTTTCTCCAATTCCTGATGACATTACCGTCACTAGCCCGGCACTCAGCACTGCAACTTCATCAACTGCAGCCATACCCCCCTCCGCGCACAAAACTCCTCCAATCGATATTTCAAAGACGCGTTCGAAATCCAAATTGCGCCCATACTTTCGCGGGCCCACACCCGCTGCCTCCACAAACGGCCCTGAAAATACCGATCAAACTACCACCATCGCTTCCCAACAACTGGCGCGCACACCCAGCACATTCACGTCCGCAACACGTCCCAGTATGGGCGGCATTAGCATCAGCGCCAGTGATTACCACCTTCGATACTCACAAAAAGGCAGCGCTCCCGTGGCAAAGAGACTTAAATTTCACAGTGGCCCTATCGATAAGCGTGCCTTGAGTGCGCGTGATCCTATGGCGCTGCTTGATGATTTGGAGATGGCGCTGATTGATGCTGGGTTGGAAGTTGAGGCGACCAAAGGTGCAGCGTTGGGCGAATTCCGGTTAGTTGTGAAGCAACCGGGTGTGATTTTGAAAAAGAAGCAAGCTACTGGCGGCGATTTGGATGGAGACGGCAAAAAGCGCGGGACTGGGCGCCGGACGAATGGGCTACCAGTGGATCTACAAACTGTTGTCAAAAACGGACACGCAACGAAAGAAGATGTGGCTGCGTTGGAAGAAAAACTCCAGGATATACAGTCTGTTGTGTTGGAGCCAGCATTGGCAAAAGCAATTCACTTGTGCGTGAAAGATAAAGGCGGCAAGATGCCGGGAGCTTCAAGCAACTTTCCAGTTTGGATTGCGAAGCGGTTTCAGTATCTTACTACCTTCGGAATCAACTATAATCGCGGGTTCGATGGCCAATCGCTCAAGTCCGCAGACAAGTCCGCCACTGGAAAAGCGAATCCGGCTGTTCTTGATGCCGACAATGGAGCCAAGGAAATTCTATACTTTGTGGATGAGATCACGTTCAACGTTGAAATCTTCAAGCTCAAGAACTTGGACGCGATGTACTTGGTCAACTTTAAACGAATCCGCGGCGACATTTGGGAGTTCAAGAATCTGTACAACCGCATGATTGAGACTCTGCCGTTGGAAAAAGAGTATTAATAACACACGCAAGTTGTCAAAGATCCTTTTTTCGTGTTATTTTGGGACTAATAGATGTCAGAAATAATTTATTAATTTACTCAGCTGTTTGGTCATCAGCAGTTTTATCGAGCCAGCCCAACACTGGCTCCAGTAATGAGGCGCTTACTTCATCCAATGGCACAGAGCAGCATGCTGAAAATATCATCTTGCATAGTTCTTCATGGTGTTTTGGGAGGTCCTCCACAGCTGCAATATCCCGTAAAAGTTGTTGCTTCTCCGCCTCTTTGCGTGCTAAAAAGTCATTTAACGTATCCAACTGCACGTGGATGTCCATTTTGCGGGTATCTTTCGGATGATCCGGGTTTGACGCGACCGCACGAGAATCCTCACAGGGAACCCCAGCAACTGTCAGCTCCTCGACAACCTTGCGCATCCTCTTACAACGCTTTGTTTCCTTGTTCGTTTCCAACGTGCGCTTTACGCGCGCTTTTCGACAGTTTGCGGCCTGCTCTTCCAACGCGACTGCTTTGGATTGTAAAAGAGCGTTGCGTTTTCGCAAAGCGGCGCAAGTGCGATGTAATTCTTGAGTTTCGATTTGAGTCGATTGTAGTAAGGACATGTTTGCGGTGATGTTAGTCGAAAACTGTTCATGCAGCGTTTGCAGCGATTGTTCGATGGCTGATTTTGAGTGTGTTTCAGCAAATCGATTCCTTCAAAAAGAAACAGAGTGTGGCTCACTTTGGGAAGTTGCGATCAGGGCATCCGAAAACTGTCTCGAGCCGAGAGGGTCTGGTATCCGGTGGATTTCGGATGAAGGAATCCCTCGCGACTTGCCATTCGAAAGAGGCGGCGAGTCCAAGCAAGCATGATTTAATACGACTCCTGTGTCGATTGGCGATGCAGTTTCCAGCGTTTCCAACTTGATGTTTCCGCTTGTGGTGTTCAAGGCAGCAATCAATTTCTGGCGTCCACCTTGCAAAAGATACGCCGCCACTCCAAAATCGCGAGCGCATAAACCAGCATTGTTTCTAATGTTCACGTCAGCGCCTGCGTTTGCGAGCAGCTCAATCATTGGCGTGTCTCCGATGCGTGCGCTGATGATGAGCGGTGTGTCTCCGAACGAGTCGCTGGCATTGATTATCGAGGTGGAGTCAAGTGATACATTGCATTGATTGGATATATCGGATGTATCGGGTATGAGGGAAACATGTCTCAGTACACAGCTCATGTAATTTCTCGCAGCACACAAGCGCCCACGGATCCCGGCAGAGAGCGCAATATGGTGCAAGACGCTACGGCCGTGCAAATCCCGGACTTGGAGCGTGTCTGGACAGGGTTGGGCTTCATTGTCAGATATTCAAACTGGGTTCACTTTCAGTTACCGCCAAACAGGGTCAAGAAGGTATCCATGTTCTGTCTCTCGTAAGCCGCCTGGGACATTACGCATCGCATCAGCGGCGTTTCGCCCTTGTAGTTGATGAGGGGAACGCTGCCGTCCACGTGCGTTGCCAAGGCCTGTGTCTCGTCGCTGCAGCCAAGAACAGCGGCCCAGTGTATCAGCGTCTAGAAGAAAGGCGGCAGTCAGAAGGGATAGATGGCAAGCGAGCGAGCAGTTGATAAATACGTTTCCGTCAGCGTCTACAACGCGTGCTGGGTCCGCGCCAACGAACTTGAAGCGCTGCTGGCCGGAGTCATCCGCACTCCCACCACTTATTCGCTCCCTTCCACCAGTCGCTAATCCGCTGTCGCTGTCGCTGTCGTCGCTGTTGGCCGTAACAAAGAGTTGGTGCACAATCTCGAATTCCATTTTTGTAAAACTTTTTTTTTTGTAAATCACTGTTCTTGGTTTATCAAGGAACCACGAAACGAACTGCGCCAACCTCCGCTACTGCCTCGGCCAACGTGTCAAAAAGCGCGACAGTAACTTGCCAAACAACTCCAACCTTTGCCATCAAAACATCGCTTTGTTTGGATCTGGAAGATTACAAGAGTTTCGGGTGTACGCTCACACAAAAACAAGCAAAAGACCCAATCAAGACCAAACGATATATATTAAAAATTGCGCAGATACGAGGTATTATTTTCTGACCATGTACTTCTTTTTTACTTTGGCGTTGTTTGAGACGGTCCAATTGTGGCCTTGTTCAACTTGTTTTGAATCCCATCCCTGTTCACAACTTTGTTGTAAAGTTCCTTCAGTATCCTGGACTTCGACAGATTTGTTGCGGTACGACCCGTTCATTATGCTCTACCCCAACCTTTCAAAGAAAAGTCAGTAGGGAAGGCTATGGGTGTCGCAAAGACTTACACGAAGCAGGAGAATTTCCATAAATAGTTCCGTGTTATCATCCACAATGCCGTTCATGATGCTGGTGTGAATTGCCTTCATCATGCTGGCTGTTTTCAGAAAAGTTCTCGAGGTACCATGTATTTGTTGTTTAGAACCCAAACCTTCGATAGAAAAGTCAGTAGAGGCACCATGAGTGTTGCAAGTACTTACATGAAGTAAGAGGATCTCCAGAAACAGTTCGGTATTCTCGTCGACAACACCGTTCATGGAGAGGGTCATCCAATCAGTCGACACTACTTGCATCACGTGACCATTTACGTGGTCGAACGATAACCCTTTGCATCAATTGCCGTATATTGCCAGGCCCGGTATGGCAAATTTGGTCAGCGCATCCGGACAATTCTATTGTGCATTGCGCTTGGGGTTGGATTTAATACAGCGGTAATGATTGATTGATTGCATGAATGACCAACCACAATATGTCCCTGAACATTTTGGGCAAACGTGCTGGCTTTGAGCGAATGCTTTTGATGCGCCTGCTTCCTTCCACTTTCCTCCAGCTTCAATTGTTGCAACATCTCTTGTCTCAGATCCAAGTATACGGACATAGCCATCCCCTTTTTTCCCGGTCAAATGCCTGCACATATCCAACTGCCTGCCAATTATTCTGGACTCGTCTTTACGTTCCTTGCTAGCAAGGCCACCTTTTTTGCTTCTGAAGAAGATAGAAAAGGTTGAGTCCAGATAAACACGCTGTTACATGCCATACCCAAGTGCAAAGATATCTTTGCAGTCATGGAACAGATTCTGCAAGAATTGCCATGGGGTTGGCCAGAATCCACGATTGTGATAGATCTGTTGAAAAGGATGTTGCATTTATTTGTTGCTATGTTTCAACTAAAGGATGATAGTTTTTGTATGTGAATGAATGTGTGAGAACGGTAGTGTGTGAGATGGCATGCTTGAGACCAGTAGCGAAAGTAGAGATGGCATTTTTCAACACCCCACAACTCTGAACTCGGCGGAAAGCTTCTCTCCATCGCTACCTTTCAGTTGTTTCCTAAGTAGTTCAGAATGCTCTGTGGCATCCTCTTGAACAAGCAACTGCTACATACCGTCAAAGCAAGCTTTGTCCCCTACAATGCTCCTATGCTCGCAGTTATGCCAATGCCGTGGCACAAGACCCAACCTTGCAAACATTCTTGTACATTACCAGTCCTAGTTACTATAAATGCTATCTTGAATGCTTGAACCACGGGTAAAGCTCCAATATTCTGGAACACGCATGCATTCCAGCATTTGAAAAACGTGTATCCAGCGGTTGTTGCGCCTTATTTTTCTTTCCCGATGAAGGGAGGATTCATTTTTTGATGCCAAATTCTTTGAGAGAGAGGTTTAAAAGATAGCTTAAACTCCTGCACGGCATTTTGAACATAACTATAAACTTGCCAGCCTTTGGCGCATGCCAGAAGAGCTGCGGTCGAGTTGTTGGGCTGAAGATCACAACAGTTTCAACTCTTCAAAGAGCCAAGTTTGTGCTTTTTCTTTAGGAACGCGAGACTTTAATCCCCGGCATCTGAAAACAAATGCTGCGCTTACGCAGACTCCGGTCAAGGTAATAAGGCATTGGCTCCAAATTCCCGCCAAACCCGCCACCGAGAAGTTCGTGACTGATCGTCGCATAAGAGATGCCTGCTGAGAACGCCAGCAGCGCTTCAAGTTCGTTAGCGCTGACCCAACACGCGTTTTCGACGCTGATGGAAACGTACTTATGAAGTGCTCACTTGGTTTCTTGCCGTAACAAAGAGTCGGCGCACAATCTCGATTTCCATTTTTTGTCCAATACTTTTTTTTGTCCTTTTTGTAAATCACTGTTCAAACTAAACATGTCTGCGAAACGAACTGCGCCAACCTCCGCCACTGCGTCAGCCATCGCGTCAAAAAGCGCGGCGGAAACTCGCCAAACTACTCCAAACTCTTCCAAAGATCCCCCTTCCACACCGAAACCGTCGAGGAAAGCCGCTACCACCTCCGCCGCAACCACAAGCTCAAAGTCGTCAGGCTCGAAAAAGTCACCTTTAAAAAAGAGCAATGTCATGCTCAAATCAAAGTCAGCTGCAGCCCTCACCACATCCTCACGTGCCAGCAGTCCGCGACTACCAACCAAAGCGTCTCCTCCCTCAACAGCAAAAAGAGGAACCAACGCCGCAACAGCAGCAGCCGCGCGAAATCACCAGCTTTTCTTGAACCTACAACATCAGTATGACTTGGAGTTACAGCGCGAAAAGGATAAAATGGAATCCAAGACTCCCTTGACGCGCAACGAAGAGCTTCTCATGAATGCCTGCAAAGAGGGCGATGTGGATGTTGTTTATCAATTAGTTCTGAAAAAAGTCGATGTGAATTGCCGCGTTCCGTTTTATGGAACTACGTGAGTTGCTCTTTCTTCTGTTAAAGTTCATCTTGTTCTTCTCAACACTTGCAAATACACAAGGCCGCTCTCAGCTGCGTACAGAAACAACCATAAAAACGTGTGCAACCTTCTTACCGCGTTTGGCGCGAAACTGGATCCAGACAACTACGGCGTCACTCCTTTGCACTGGTAAGAAACCCCAGAAACCATTTCTGACATCTCATCCTTCATTCCAAAAATGGAATCGAAAACAGGGCTGCCCACAACGGCCACTCTCGGCTCATCAAAGACCAACTCGAACGCGGCAACATTCGACGGCCGGATATCCAAAAACGCGACTTTTTTGGCAGCACACCACTTCACTTTGCGAGCGTGAATAATTTGCAGGAAACAGTGAAAAGCTTGCTCGAATGTGGTAGCGACAGTTTGATTACAAACAACGACGGAAGGATGGCGAGCGACGTGACTGGCAACCCGAAACTGCAGCGGATACTACAAGGTTAATACCAAAGAAACGCGTATATACACAGTGATTAATCCCGCCACCTGTCTCGCATACACTCAGACGCACAACGACTAGACACAGAAACGCACAAACGAAATGCAGAACTGGCCCGCGACGATGAAGCAGCGCGACGTACCGCAGCAAGAGAAGCCGCTCTAGCCGGAAGTACAGGCCCCAAAAAAACTAAAAAGAAGGCTGCGCCAGATCCTTTGGCGAACAAGCCACGGGCAAGGTCAGCGACCGCTAAAACACCGAAAGAGCCCGCTTTGGTTGTCCCCCCGAAAAGCACAAACCTCGCCAAGAAAGGATCCGGGAAGTTACCCAAAGTCGAAGCTGTGAAACAAGTCCCACATTTATCGCCACATGGATCGCTGGATGCATCAAAAGATTCTTTAGGAACAGCAAGGAAAGCTAGAAGTACCGCATGGGCTCCCTCTTGATCCATGGATTCGAAAACGAGACGGCTTGGAGTTACTTGTGATGTGTGTTTTTCAACATTGGCTTTTGTGCAATAAAGTTGAATACTGCAATCTCAAGAATGAGGCGTCCCGTTTTATTCCCGCTTTACATAGATTGATACACTGTCCTCGCAGTTTCGACGCCTAACAAGAATGCACCCGATGCTGGGAATGCTGTTGTTTTTTTCCGAAAATAGTCAGCATGCACGCATCACCAGCAACGGACGTTACCTCTTAAGAGCACCGGGCCCAGCCCCCGATAAAGTCGAGCCACGCTTGCTTGGCTCCTTAAGACACTGAAGAAATTTGCCCCGATGCTACTTTGCTGGACTTGTGTCTTGATCGAATCAATCGGAATACATATTAACCAATTCGCGCAACCTGCCAAACCTGCCAAAAATGAATCGAAGTTCGCTTGTAAGTTTCAAAGCGACCCTAACAAACCAAACAAAAAGTTGCGAAAACCTCCTGCGAGAACAGTTTGCAATGGACTGAAAGTGTACTTGTCTGATCCCCAGTTATGCCGTGGTGTTGGCGCAACTTCCTTCAGAGTTCGTTTAATGCCTTCGAATGTTACAAAATAAGCAGCATCGCCGGGAAAGTCGCGCAACATTGTCACGGCAGTGCCTCGGAATAACGCCGGAATACCGCCGTTTGTTCGAATGGCGCTCCAGATGGAAACCAAAGGATTGAAAACTGCCAAGACTCCCCTGCTCAATGCAGCAGGGGAAGCAGCTGCGTTTGAAGAAGTCTGGACTTGCATCAGGATTTTGATTCGTTTTGCAGGTCCTTTCGCAACAACAAAAACTCGGCTTAATAAAACGCGATATTGGCCCAGGGATTTCGTAATAAGAAAACTCACCCAAAATGAGCGATGTTGGAATGGAAGCGCAAGCACCGGCGAGCGCAACGTACTGTATCGGAAGAGTGTCAACCAGCTTTGAACCTTCTGGAATGGACGCCTGAGGCCCGTACAGCATCGAATGACTCCCGCAAGGACTGTCGAGTAACTGTGGTAATTCGTGAGTGAGGAAAACAAGAATGATGTTGCTCCATTGCATAAGACAGTTGGGACCTCAGATAACAGACGCCCATAACGGGGCCAGCGCCAATCAGAACTGGAGAAACTCCGCGATAAAGACCTGTCGGTCCGTCAGCTCGCAGAATCTGAGAAACGGCGTGGAAACCGTTGCGATACGAAAACTGAGGGGATTGATGTTGTGTTTCGAGAGTAACGATGGATGTAATGCAGAAGACCAGCGATGTAAGCATAGCAATGGGTCTCGTGAGGAAAGCCAAGAGTCGAATCACCTTTGACAAGGTCGAACGGATGGGAGACCTGTCCAACTGTGATCAGCCCCTCCACTTGCAGCAGAGCCCGTCAGAGATCAGCACTCACAACAACATTGCATACGCCGCCAACTGCGCCAAAGATAAAGTTTCCTTTTGCGTCTGCCACCATATGTGACAGTTTATTTATTTGGAATTTCCGTTCATCATTACTCAACTCGTGGTCTTCACTCGCGGATGATCCAACCCCATCCACTCCATAGATACTGTACAGAACCTTCTGATGCTGGCGCTGCATCAACTGCCTTCTTCACTTCCGCCACAACCAGCGTCTCTACTTTTGCTGCAACCGGAGCAGCCTTCTTTGCGGGAGTAGCAGGCTTGGCATTCTCCTTCTCACTGGATCCAATCTGAGCAATAGCCGTGGTCAGCGCCTCCTTCTTTGACACCAAGTCCGCAAGCGCAGCTTGAAGTGCGTCACCAACAACTTTGTCCGTCTTCAACGTACGCACAACTTCTCCAGCCGCTTTGACGGCAGCTTCCAACGCCACAATTTCGGGCGTCTTAACAACTCCCGCAGGCGCTTCACTGAGCAAGACGACTTTGGCAGATGCGCCTTTTTTACCCTTTGCTGCTGCTCCGGGTGCTGCGTTGGCTCCAGTCGTGGGATTCTGAGCAGATCCACTGTACTTGGAACGCAATTCATCTGCCCGTTTTGGGTCAATGTGAGTAAAGAGATAGTCCGGTTTGCCCAATTTATGGTCGGCACGAATGTCTTTGGCAGTCCAAGTGTCGCTGATGCGACGGCAAGGAGCATTTAATTGACGCTGGATGTTTGCACTGGTGCTTGGGAGGTAGGGGTACACAATTGCAGAAACCAAGTAGATCAAGTTCAGGGCAACGTTGATGACGGTGTTGCAGCGTTCGCGGTGGTTTGTAAAGAGGTTATTGTCCGTCTTGTTGTCTGCATCGGATATCACCAAGTTAGTGCCAGACAGATATACGTACGATAAGCAATCCCACCTTGCAGGTATCCGTTTCCGAGGGATGAAATTTCCATGACAATTCTCAAACCGGCTCTCAGACTTTTGCACTCTTCGACATTCTCAACGTACTGAGTCAGCAGTGCATTCACGTCCGCAATCAGCTTCTTCTCGGCCTCGCCTTCAAGCGACGCAGCTGCGGGAACAATGCCCGCGTACTTTGACGTTGCAAACTTCATGACGCGATTCACAAAATTGCCGAGGTTTGCCAAAAGTTCGGAGTTGTTTGCAGCCAAAAACGGTGTCCAAACAAACTGGCTGTCAGCTGTCTCAGGGCGGCTGCACAGGAGGTAGTAGCGCCACACGTCCACAGGGATTTTAGATTCGGAGACATTGTTTCCGAAGACTCCGACACCTTTCGACTTTGAGAATTTGGCCGTTTCGTACTGCAGATACTCTGGTATATTTGACATTATTTGGAAAAGTCGATATAAGAGAGTACATATCAATTGAAAAGAGAAAACACGAACCGGTGGTTGAAAGGTGATGCAGCAAAGTATAGTCTTCTCCGGTTCCAATGAGCGAACTTGGAAACAGGACAGTGTGGAACGGCACATTGTCTTTGCCCATGAATTGATACAGCTTCACCTCATCTGGATTTTTCCACCATTTCTCCCATTCTGGAGTGTATGCCGCCGTGATCGAGAGGTACCCGATAGGCGCGTCAAACCAGACGTAGAACACTTTATCCTTGAACTCGTCTTTCGGAACTTTAACACCCCACTTTAAGTCTCTTGTGATGCAGCGCGGCTTGAGGCCTTCCTTCAGCCAAGATTTTGTGATGTTAATGGAGTTTGACGACCACTTTCCTATCAAACAGAAAACATTTCAGAATATCTTTCGAGGTGTTGAGAAGATAGGTTCGAACGAATTGATATGGCCAAGTTGATGATACACGTCATTTGCTTTGCCACCTCGATCGATCGCCAGATTGTTCAGTTCCACCCGCCGGAACGCGCATTCAGAGATTCGTTCACATTTGAGGTTTTCTCACCTTTAACGCTGGATTCATTGACCCACTCTTCCAAATTTTCCTGCGCGTCAGTCAGGTTCAAGAAAATATGTCTCGAATCACGAATGACGGGTTTGGCACCGTCCAATTTGCATTTTGGGTTGATGAGATCGGTGGCATTCAACAATTTTCCGCACTGATCACATTGATCACCACCCGCATCGTCGTATGCGCAGTTGGGGCATGTTCCGTGCACAAAACGATCGGCGAGGAAGCTTTGGTGCTGCTCGCAGTAGAGCTGCGTGACGGTTTGGTGTTCGGTTTTCCCGTTTTTGTCGAGTTTGTTGAAAATGTCCTGCGTGATTCTGGCGCAAGCAACGGGAGTGGGGGGAGTCAATAAAAGTGAAAATAGACGTTTGCAAAAAACGAATCTTTAGGCCGGAAGTAAAACATACTCTGTCTGAGCAGGGGTACTTGTGCGTCCAAAAAAGTCGAAATCGACATCAAACCAGTCGTAGGTATCCTTGTGGTGCTTGTGGTACTTGTCGCAGATTTGCTGGCATGTAAGACCCTCCTGCAGAGCCTTGGTCTCGGTGGCAGTACCATACTCGTCAGTTCCGCAGATATAGAGTGTGTTGTAACCCCTGAGACGGCAGTATCTATGATTTGCAATGATCCGAAAGTCGACTGAGCAATTGGTTTGAGATCCTCAAGCAAAGGGTCCGATGCACAATTACCGTGCATATACATCTGCGCTAAGAACACATCCAATGATGTTCCCCAAGTGTGGAATGTTGTTGACGTATGGAAGCGCGCTTGTGATGAGAACGTTCTTGGCGCCCTTGATCGGAAGCCTGTTTGAAGATTGAGCAGCGTGAGCGAGGAGCAGTGGATATTGGGCAGATATGCGAGGGCGGCTGCGCGCGGCATTTACACTTTGCGAGAGTGGTGGTCAAGTTTGATGGTGACGCTTTGGTCAACTGTGGTCATTTTTGGCGTCTTTTTTATGCTTATTGATATTTGCCCAAGTGTGAATGACAACAGCCATCAACATTGGAACGCATATGGCATCGACAAGTGCGTAGACCTGCGCGGGAGGCAGAATCCCATCGACGCCCATCGATAGACTCAACCCCATTCTCCAACAGCACCTCACAAGTACAGCGTACTCTTGCCCACTTACAATGAGCGCGAGAACCTGCCCATTATCACTTGGATGCTTGTGAAGGCGTTCAAGGACAAGTGAGACCATCTATTCGACCATCCCTCTCTATTTCTGACCCTCGTGTTTGCTTAAACCAACCAGCGAGCTTGACTTTGAGATCATCATCATTGATGACGCATCCCCGGACGGCACCCTTGAAGTTGCAAAGCAATTGCAGAAGGCCTTTGGCGAGGACAAGATTGTAAATCAATGTCGTCTTTTCCGCGATGCCAGTTACTTTCATATTAATTGGCGGTATTTCCTGTGAAAGGTGCTTCGACCACGTGCAGGGAAGTTGGGACTCGGAACAGCGTATGTGCATGGCATCCAGAATGCAACGGGGGACTTTGTATTCATCATGGACGCCGACATGTCGCACCACGTGCGTGGGAGTTTGTTTTCAAGCCATCAGTGCACGTAACTGACGCCTTTGTAAACAGCCCAAGTTCATCCCTGAATTCATTCGCAAACAAAAAGAAGGAAACTACGATGTCGTGACTGGAACCCGATACGCCCTGGGCGGCTCCGTGCATGGATGGGATTTGCGCCGAAAACTGACGTCTCGTGTCGCCAACTTTTTGGCAGACACACTCTTGACTCCGGGTGTCTCCGATCTCACTGGTTCTTTCCGATTGTACAAGAAGGATGCGCTTGCTGCCATGATTCGTGCCACAAAGTCAAAGGGCTATGTTTTTCAAATGGAAATGGTTTGTGTTTATGGTTCGCTTATTCAGTTAAGTTGGTTCTGACTCTTGTGATTTTTTCCTCTGATAGATGGTGCGTGCCCGGCAAATGAACTTCAATATTGGTGAGGTCCCAATCACTTTTGTGGATCGCGTCTTTGGCGAAAGCAAGCTTGGCCCGGACGAAATTGTTGGATATCTCAAGGGTCTTTGGGCCCTGTTTCTTGATATTTGATGTGTACTTTCCACCATTCTTTGTGTTCCTTAAAAGATATTCATTTCTTGCTCATCACTGCTGAACTTGAGTTAAATACGCCTGTGGGCATTCATTCGCACTAATATATTGATGTTGGGCCCAAGTGACAGCAACGACATTGCTTCTGGTGCTGTGTGTGCAAAGTACAGCTCTTTGGGGGTGACTGGACGGAGAGAAAAGACATCACAGATCACAACTGGAGAAATATCTATGTAGATACAGAATGTGTCTAAAAAACAAAACAATTGTTACGGAAGTAGTCAGGAGCTCGATTGCAGCTTCAAGACTGGGAGAGGACTTGAGAGGAGTTGAGAGAGTTAAGAGATTATTGAGAGACTTTTTTTTTATTGAATCAAGAAAGGCCTTCTTAAATAGCCTTTGTGGCATGTCGGTACAAATGGTGGTGGCACGCAGTACGAGGGTTTGTGACTTGAGGACTAGGTGCTACAACGATGATTTTGGTCTGAGAAGCTGTTTATTTGCCTTGTGGAAGCTCTACCATTTATACCCTTTGGAATAGAACATGAAAGAATCACTCATGGGTGGAAAATCGTGGGTATCTCCATGGTTTTCTATTTTTTCACGGTAGAAATTATAAAGAACCGAGATGGAAATCCCCCGAACGTCCCCAAAGACTGTTGGGCCTTTACCAATCCAAAAAGTTACGATTTGAATAAGAAACTATCCAACCAACGTCCAAAGTGCATATGACTGTATCCTTGGACCTCTGACGGGGACTCTCCCACCTGGGCAGGGAGCCATGGGTCCAAGTGACGGTGTACAGGTAAGCAGCGCTGCCTGCTGTCCATGTACATTTCAGCGTGTCAGTTTGACTGTGGTGTACTAACTTTGAACTTTGCTTATGCAAGATCTAGGTCCTCAAGTGCCGCCTATCCAGGCTCAAACCTTCGTTTCAACTACACAAGCTATGTACTGGTGTGTTTCTGCCGAATGCTTGGTGTTGCAGGTAGTTTGGCTTAGTACTGTTGGTATTCTCTAGAGTGATAGAGTCTGACACCTTATGACGACTTGGTGAGGGTGTCATGTGATGGTGTGTTATCGTGGTGGATCGTTTAAGGTCCCAACTTTGTGTAAATAAAGATTTATTGGGGTCTTGGCAGTATGCCTCACAACTTCTCATCCAGTGACCATAGATAGCCGTGGATGGCACATGGGTGCTTGTAGGACTTGGCAGATGTGCCAGAGACCTGTGTGTGTGATCGACGGTGTGTTACCGTCCCCGTGGCTTGTCTATATTTACACGAAGTCGTGTGTATTTCACGTCTTTGTTACGTATGGGGTCTGCAGGTGCTCAAACACCTGTTTCCCACATCTTCATGCATTCCAGAGATTTTGAGCTCTCCTTTATGTTGAGTACATGAGGAGACCACTGGTCCACCTTGACCAGGATCCGCAACATGGCAAATGTAAGGAAGACAACAGTGGCACTTGAAATGATAGAAAAAGTAATAATGAAGACGCGATCACGTCTGGGGAGTGTTAGAGTGTTGGAATTGCTGTGAGTAAATTTTGTGTCTGTGGGAATTTTGATTGGCGTGGCGAAGCTTCTGGACGTGCGTGACGGAATCTGTAGATTACGTGACACCCGCCTCCAAGAGCGTACGCGATGAAAAGGGGAGTGAACTTGCCGGAGGTTGGTCTTGCTTGACGCGTTGCATGAGTTCTGGAGTCGCGTTTAACCAACAGTTGTAGACAGGGTGGTGGTCTTTCCATTGGATGAGGACTTGCTTGTGACCGTCAAGAATACGAGAAGAGAGGACTTTGTCAATGACTCTTAAAGCAATGGGCTGGTTGTCAAGAGGATGTTTGGCTGTGTCGAAGAAGTAAGGTCGAAGTTTTTCAGGGTGGAAGACAGGGTGGACTCCCCAATCTGTGGGAAGAGCTAGCTTGCAGGACGGGACAGGTCCGACAAGTTCGATGATCTTGTAGGGGCCGGAGTACTGTTCAGAGAGCTTGTTGGTCTGTCGGTATCGAAGGTTGGGAGGCTTGAATTCCTTGGCTGAGACAAGAACTAAATCTCCAACTTTGAAGGGGGATTCGAGGTGCTTGCGATTGGCGATGGCAGCGTACTTATCTTGAGAGTCACGAACTCGATCCTTGGCAACTTGGTATTCTGCGCGGATGTCCTTGATAGAGAGGGAGGTGTCAGGCGGGAGGTTGATGTTGATCATGGAGCGAGGGTGGCAACCGTACTCGAGGAAGAAAGGTGTGTAACCAGTACTTGAATTGACTGTATCGTTGATCCCAAATTCGATCTTGGGTAGGTGGATGTCCCAGTCGTCTTGGTAGGGAGCAACAAAGTGTCGTAGTGCTTGGAGGATCCAGTCATACTTTTGTTCTGTCTGGCTGTCAGTTTGAGGATGGGAAGAGCTGGAGATCGTCAGCTTGATTCGGAGGGACTTGCAGAGTGCTTGCCAAAAGTTGGAGGTGAACTTGGTGTCTCGATCAGAGATGAAATGGACTGGAATACCATGGTGCGGGAAGATGTGAGTTTCGAAGAGATTGGCAATATCGCATGCAGTTGAGGTGGTGTGGCATGGGATTAATCTTGTTCGTTTGGTTCCAGAGTCGACAACTACCATGAGGGCATCGTATCCTGACTTGGTGAGAGGGAGCTTGGTCATGAAGTCCATGGAGCAAGTGTGCCATGGGAAGGGCGGGACGTCGTGAGGCTGGAGGAGTCCATAAGGGGCGTGGCGTGCTACCTTGAGGCGTTGGCAGTTATCGCAGTTCTGGCAGAGTCGCTGGACATCGCGATGGAGTTTTGGCCAGTGGAAGTATCTGGTGAGGCGTTCGGAGGTGCGTTCCCAGTTGTTGTGGATTGCTGGACCGTAGGAGCGAGTTGCGGAGAGGGGCTGGAACGTAGAGTCTTGCGTGGGTTTTGTCAACGTAGTGGAGGAAACCGTCGCGGAGTCGATATCTTGAGATCTGAGGGAGGAGGTGCTTGGGAGCCTTGGATGGGTCATGGTCGTAGGTTTCTGGGTCCAGTGGGTCAACTAAAAACTGCGCTATTTCTAAGAACTGGGGGTCGGTAGTGTTCATGTCCTTGATATCGTTCATGAGGTTATCAGTGATGGTCAGGGTCGTGGTGTTGAGCAGGAGGTAAGATTCTGGGATCTGGACGGTAGAATGGACGGTGTTTCCTTGGAGGTTGACTTGAACGGAGGCATCAGTTGCGAATCTTCTTCTTGACAGTGCGTCAGCGATGGTGTTCCACTCCCCCGGAGTCCACTGGATCTGGAAATCGTAGGCCAGCAGGTCGGCTAACCAGCGATGGTGGACAGGGCGGAGCTTGGGTTGGGTGAGGATGTGGCGAAGGGACTGGTGGTCGGTAAAGGCAAGGATTTGATTGCCATGAATGTAATGGCGAAAGTGGTTGAGGCATTCAACAAGAGCGAGGATTTCGCCCATGTAGGGGTGGTACTTGGATTCTTCTGGCTTGAGCTTGCGGGAGTAGTAGGCAATGGGCTGGTCAGTTCCGGTAGAGTCTGGTTGGGCGATGTAGCCACCAATGGCGCGGGCGGACCAGTCGGTGTAAAGATGGACAGGAAGTTCAGGGTTGAAGATGGCGAGCAATTCTGGAGAGGCGAGGATCCGTTTGATGTTGATGAAATGGCTGCGGGCTGTGTCATTCCACTTGTCGGAGAAGGAGGTAGTCTTGTGGTCACGGAGGATGTCTGAGAGAGGTGCAATGAGGGCGGCGTGGTGCTTGATAAAGCGATGGACGGTGTTGGCGAGTCCCAGGAAGGAACGAAGTTCGGAGTAGTTGGAAGGTTCTTCAAAGTCAGTGATGGAGCTGGTTCTGGATGGTAGGACAGAGATGGAACCTCTAGCAATCCAATAGCCAAGGTATTCGAGTTCTTGCTGGAGGAAGGAGCACTTGGAAAGGCGAACGTGGAGCTTGTTGGCTTGGAGGCGTTGCAGTACTTGGTCTATGTGCTTGAGGTGGTCTTCGAGGGTCTCGGAGAAGATGAGGAGGTCGTCAATGTAGACAGTGAGGAAGGCGTCAATGAAGTCACGGAATATGGAGCCGAGGGTAGTCTGGAATACGGCGGGAGCATTTGCAAGGCCAAAGGGCATAACGACCCATTCGTAGTGGCCATACTTGGTGCGGAAGGCAGTCTTGTGGATGTCGGATTCTTGGATGCGGATCTGGTGGAAGCCGGAGGAGAGGTCGATCTTGGTGAAGTACTTGGCTTTGGAGAGGCGGTCGAGGGACTCGAGGATGTTTGGGAGGGCAGCGCGATTCTTGATGGTGAGTTTGTTCACAGCGCGGTAGTCGAAGACAAGGCGTAGTTTATCCTTTTGCTTGACAAAGAAGACAGGAGCTCCGTAAGGGGAAGTGGAGGCTCTGATGCGTTGGTGCTTGAGGAGGTAAGCGATTTCTTCTTGGAGGGCCTTGAGTTCTGGGGCGCTCATTGGGTAGATTGGTCGGTAGGGAGGGCTGGAGTTGGCAGAAGGATCTACATCGATCTTCATGTCGGTAGGTCTGGATGGCGGTAGGCCCTCGAATGGGGCAAAGACATCTGGATATCGGCCCACGATCGTCTGGAGGTTTGGCGGGAGGGAGGTACGTATAGATTCGTCGGCTCTGTCACTGTCGGACGTAGTAACCTTCATCTTTTGAGGCAGGATGGCTCCGAGGAAATCGTCGGGCTGGAGGGTCTGGAGGAGATTGATGAATTGCTGCGCGGTAAGGACTTCCGGAGAGGAACGCGGAGAACGGCATTTCCAGCTGTGTGGACCAATGCGGACATGGTTTGTTGGCCAGTCAATGGAGGGATTGTGGGCATCGAGCCAGTCTTTTCCGAGGATCAGGTCGTATGCGAGGTCAGGGACAGTGGTAAAAGAACGGTAGTCTTGGAAGGAAGTATTGTTTATTTTCACTTGTAGAGGCTCGGTACGCTGGCCTTTAACAACAGAACCGTTGGCGAGCTTGATCTTGCAGGCTTGAGGAACGAGGGGCTTGTTTTGGAGGAACGGTAGGCTTGAGTTGATGAAACTTGGATTGGCTCCAGAGTCAATGAGGATGGAGATGGGGTGTTCATTGATGGTACCTTGGCAGACGAGGAGGCCGGGACTGTCAGCGTAGGGCGTGGAGTGCTGGGTCTGGACTTGGAACAGGGGAAGCTTGGGACAGTGGACTTGAACGGAAGGAGCAGGGACAGTAACTGGGGTCAGGTGGTCAGGTGGATTGTCAAAGGGGAGGGCAGAGAACCAATTAGAGTTCGACTTCGCTGTCTGCTTCTTCACCTTCGGCTTGAGTTGAGGCATTGTTAATTCTGGCTGGGGGCTTGGTGGCAAGCTGGGCTTGACGGTTACGGAGTTTGGAGCAGTGGTCGGTATCGTGGTCTTTGGCTTGACAGTAAACGCACCAGCCATTGGAACGGTAGAGTGCTTTCTGTTCTGGGGTGAGACGTGGGTAGGGTGTTGTTTGCTGAGTGTTCCCAAGGTCCATCGGGTCGTTGGTTTCGGGGATGGCTGTTTTGAAGGAGTGGCCTTGGGCTGATCGAAAGGACTGATTGGTTGAAGCACGGGACGTGGAGGCCGTTGAGGGGTTCTTGCGGATTTCAGCGGCGTTGCGTTTGTTGTGACGGAAAGTGAGGTCATCGAGTTTTTCAGCTTCTTGTTGGAGGTGGTCAAGGTCTTCATCGATGGCAAAGATGGCTGGGTTGGTACGGATGTGGAACTTGAGGCCTTGGAGGTACTTGACACAGAGATGCTTGACTGGGTACTGGACACTTGAGGCGGCGATAGCAGAGACGAGTTCATTGAACTTGGAGGTGTAGAGGGTGGCTGAGCTGGTCTGTTGGAGGTCTTCCATGGCTTCAATGGCTTGCTTGAGAGTGAGGTGGGAACCAAAGGCTTTCTGGATCCAGGCGGCGTAGTCATTCCAGGTCATGTGGTGGCGTTCTTGTTCGGGGAAACGGCGCCAGGCAACACGTGCAGTTTCAGAGAGACCAGAGGAAACAAATTGGACATAGGTAGGCTGGTTCTGTTGGGTCAGGTCATTGGTGGAAGGAGCAAAACCATAGAGGGTACAGATTTCACGGGAGCGTTCGAGGTAATCGTCGAGGTAGTTCTGGATTTCATGAGCAGGACGGTTGCGGTGGTTCCCAGAGAAGATGAGGGGCTTGACAGCTGGCATTCTGAAGAGAGGCAATGGACGTTGGATGGTGGCAGGAGGTTCGCTTGGGGTGGTCTGGACTGGTACTGGAGGTGTGCGGAGGGCTGCTACTTCGTTGTAGAGGTTGTGGAGGGCTTCACGGTACTCGGAGAGTTGGTCTTCGTACCTCTGGATTACTGCTTGAAACTGGACTTGGACTTGTTCACTTGGGGCTTCTGGATTCATTTCTTGATTCGTGATGGGACGCGTTTTTCTTGGGGTTTTCTTAGAGGTCGGTAGTTACTTGGAGGAATTTGCCGATGCTACCAATTGTTACGGAAGTAGTCAGGAGCTCGATTGCAGCTTCAAGACTGGGAGAGGACTTGAGAGGAGTTGAGAGAGTTAAGAGATTATTGAGAGACTTTTTTTTTATTGAATCAAGAAAGGCCTTCTTAAATAGCCTTTGTGGCAAATGTAAGGAAGACAACAGTGGCACTTGAAA
The DNA here is from genome assembly GCA_025435555.1 of Chytriomyces cf. hyalinus JEL632. Lineage (NCBI taxonomy): Eukaryota > Fungi > Chytridiomycota > Chytridiomycetes > Chytridiales > Chytriomycetaceae > Chytriomyces > Chytriomyces cf. hyalinus JEL632. The sequence goes on along the minus strand of JAIWWG010000044.1, from coordinate 124,017 downwards.
TGATAGAAAAAGTAATAACGAAGACGCGATCATGTCTGGGGAGTGTTAGAGTGTTGGAATTGCTGTGAGTAAATTTTGTGTCTGTGGGAATTTTGATTGGCGTGGCGAAGCTTCTGGACGTGCGTGAAGGAATGTGTAGATTACGTGACTACAATCACAAGCAGTAGTTGTATAGTGGTTATTATGCCTGCCTTCCAAGCATGCGACCCGGGTTCGAATCCCGGCTACTGCACTTTTGGTTTTCATTCAATGCACTTTTGGCATCATCTCCCCCTCTCCTCTTATTCTAGCGCAATAATCGCGCGCTACGGATGGGCCTACCTTGATATTCATTTTGTTGATGGGGGCCTAAACGAACAAGCACTCCATGTGAGCTTTTCAGAGCATTGGACGCGCTCAGAAACTGTCAGCATTGAAGGTTGAAACCATACTTTTGATTCACAGTTGCACGGATGATTCCTTAAAATCCGTTGTGCGTGGCAAGCTCTGAAACAATGAATTCACACACAACCACATGGGAACCGAATTCCAATTCCCAAATAACTGCCATCACGCCATTTCTCTTGACGTGCAAGTCAACCCAGACAACCTCTGCCATTGACTCACTGCCACTCTTGTCTTAGTTCCTGGTACTGTTGTCATTAACATCATCACCACCTTGTCATCATTGCTGCCACGGTTTCATCATTATCAAGTAAGTATCACTGAATAGTCCACTGGCATGTGCCTTGGCAGTGCTGCGGACATCTTATTACTTTTTTTGGACAGGTTCAGGATTGGTTTCAGGATAGCAGGATAGGTTCAGGATAGGTTCAGGATAGGTAATTGGAAACCGCAGGTCAGTCCGACATGGGGTGGAATCCATAATGTACCCAGTTGTGGAAGTTGCAATCAGGGATCACGTACGTTGCCAGCAAGCGAACCTGATGCCCCCCCACGCACCCACCCTGGTGTTTTGACAGTGACATTATTTATTGCAACATCGTCTTCCCAACCCGAAGTTGTTTTCTACAATGATTCAAGGGGAGTTGTCTGTTGTATGGTTGGTTCGATTCCTGAGACAGTCCGCCCACCACACCAAATTGTTGCAGTTACATCTGAGTGTCGCGTTGACTTAAAATGAACATCAGGGTAGGCCTATCCGTAGCGTGCGATTATTGCGCTAGAATAAGAGGAGAGGGGGAGATGATGCCAAAAGTGCATTGAATGAAAACCAAAAGTGCAGTAGCCGGGATTCGAACCCGGGTCGCATGCTTGGAAGGCAGGCATAATAACCACTATACAACTACTGCTTGTGATTGTTTTGTTTTTTAGACACATTGTGTATCTACATAGATATTTCTCCAGTTGTGATCTGTGATGTCTTTTCTCTCCGTCCAGTCACCCCCAAAGAGCTGTACTTTGCACTGTCAGAGTTTGACGCAGTCTCTCGTGTTTATGTTCAATAAAGGAAGTATAAAGTCAGGTGTTCACAGACTTTATTCTTGGTCGATTAATTTCGATCAAATGGCACCGGTTTCAGTTTGAAACAACGGTGGTGCAACGCCCTGCTTCCCTGAGCTTTCATAGGCTGTAGCTTAGATAAAGTCACCGAAGGTGTATCTACAACGAACTTGATCCATGAATCGTGACATGCACACACAGCACCAGAAGCAATGTCGTTGCTGTCACTTGGGCCCAACATCAACATTTAAACGTCAAACCCAATCATGAACACCGCACCAAAGCTCAAACTAGATTTCACACCGCAGCTGCCGACACCAGCACCCGCTGCCGCCCCTGAACAAGGATCTGCAATCACAGCGTTCTACGCAGCGCTCCCTGAAGTCGTAAAAGAGCTTGACTCGGTAACAGACGAGGAGCAAACGATCCTTGCGCGGTGGGCGGGTCAACCCGTCATTGTGCGGCAGTTTCTTAAAGCAACGACGTGGGATGTTGCAGCAGCAAAGAAGCGGCTTGTTGCGACAATGAAGTGGAGGAATGAGTACAAGCCAGGTGAAATGTTGATTTGCGCGCCAAATGATGATTGGACAGTTGGTTGACCTCTTACACGTGCAGATCAAATCACTGCTGACGAGGTAGAGCCTGAAGCAGTTACGGGTAAACAGTTCATCAACGGATTCGACAAGACGGGCCGTCCACAGCTGTTTCTTGTACCTCGCAATGAAAACACGAAGACGTACGATCGACAAATCCGATTCTCTGTATACATGCTCGAAAGATGCATTAAGCTGATGCCTGAAGGCGTTGAGAAGGTACAAGTGTGTGTGTGGCTGCATGTCGGATTTCTGAGCCAACAAACCGAACAGGTTGCCGTTATCATCGACTATGAGAACCTGTCCCTATTCAACGCAACGCCATTATCCGTGTCTATGAATTACATGGCAGTTCTGTCCAACCACTACCCAGAAAGACTTGGCGTGGCAGTGATGGTGAATGCAAGCTGGTACTTTTCAGGCTTCTTCAAGGTGTGCACACCCCTTCGATGCTCTCTTATTCTGCACAATTAACTAAAACATACACTTTCAAAGTTGCTGAGCCCATTCTTGGACCCAGTGACAAAATCGAAACTGCAGTTTACAAAAGTAAACCGCAGCGCATCTGCCGTAACAAGCGACACGGTCTCCAGCAAATCCGAGAAACCAACAACGGAAGAAGGAACGGGCGGATGGACCAACATTCTCGATATTTCAAACGTAGATCAGTTGCCCATCGAGTTTGGCGGATCGTATCCATTCACTTACAAACATGACGTGTTCTGGGCTGAGATCAACGCCATCTGAAGTTTTTATGAAACTTGTGTGCGTGAAAGGTAGAAAGTACTTGTCAAGGTGGCATTAATAATTTTAACCTGAAAATGAACGACGCAAGAACAGCGCCCATCCTGCGCATCACACATCCAGTCCCATCGCAGATACCACCTCTCACACCGGAACAAGTCGAATGCATTGCATCACTCCTAGACCAAGTTCCATCGCTGATCGAATCGCTTGACGCCACTCCCGCAGAATCTGCAACCCTCCAAGCCTGGGCAACCCGCGACATTGCAAGACGGTACCTACAAGCAACGCACTGGACCCTCGAAACAGCAACCACAAAGCTGAAAGCCTCGCTTCAATGGCGCAACGAATTCAAACCCTCTGAAATCCCGCCAGAAGAAGTAGAACCGGAAGCCGTGTGCGGGAAAGGGTTCGTGCATGGATTTTCGAAAGACGGGCAGCCAGTGTTGTATGGATGCGGGAGATTGGATGATTTGAAGACGTGGGATAGGAATCTGCGGTTTTGCGTGTTTTTGGTCGAAAGGGCCATCCGGTTGATGCCTCAGGGTGTCGAGAAGCTGACGATCGTGCTGGACAATGAAGGGTTGGGGTTGTGGAATAGTCCACCAGTTTCGTTCATGCTCCAGCTTGTCTCGATCACAGAGTGAGTTTTTTCGAATTCCCCGAAGAAGTGATTGCGCCTCATTTTTTGAACTGATTCCCTTGGTGGGCGAATTTCCAGAAAACATTACCCTGAGCGATTAGGACATTGCATTTTATCGTCGCCGTCTTGGTTCGGGTGGGGTCTTTGGAACGTTGTCTCCCCGTTTCTGGACCCTGCCATCAAGGCAAAAGTCTTTTTTGCGGACATGGGCAGGAAAACAGCAACACCTACGGAGCAATCCGTCGATGAGCAAAGCACTGGAGCTGAGAAGAAGGAAGGGAAATCTGCGAGCGGCTGGGGCAACTTTTTCGGACTATCGGAGCAGCAGCCCACAACTCCGCCAACCGAGCCAAGTTCCAGCGTCGCCGGCGGAGTGTGGGGATCCATATTCGGTGCAGGAGAATCTGCGAAAGCGTCCGAAAACAGTGAAAACACGGTGGGCACGGGTGGCTGGACCGACATCTTGGACCTGATTGACGCGGACCAGTTGCCTGTCGAATTTGGGGGAGCCAACGAGTTTACATACACGCATGAGGTTTACTGGAAGGCAATCTGCGAGGTCTGAGATGTCAGCCCCGCAACAAGGACAAAGTATTTGAACACATCCATAAAAACTTGTGAAACACCAGCCCACTAAAAAGACAAAAAAGAAATCTTTGTGGACCCAATTACAGACAGATGCCGACATCCCTTCCCATCCTCGAGTGCAGCCCGAAGCCCGTCATTGAGCCGGTCGCATTCACGCAGGAGCAGGAGGAGCAGGTCAAGAAACTGGCTGCAATGGTGCCCGAGATGGTGACGAGCTTGGAAGGCGGCGTGACGGCCGAAGAGACCGCGACACTGAGTGCATGGTGCGACATCTCGACTGTGCGTAGGTACCTGGTGTCCCAGAAGTGGGTGTTCAATGTGGCTGCGACGAAGCTCAGAGATACGCTGCAATGGTACGTGAACCCGGACTTTTCTTCTTCATCTGACAGCAAGTGGTGATTTGAAATTGGTCTTGCAGGAGGAAGGATTTCAAACCAGACAAGATCACAGCTGACGAGGTCGAACCTGAGGGCGTGTCTGGAAAGTCGTTCATATCCGGATTCGACAGAAAGGTACTTGAAACGCCAAACTTGAAACAGAAAACTCAACGCTTCATGTGCTCTGATTGCGCGTGTAGGGCCAACCACTCCTGTACAGCATCCACCGCCTGGACAAGACAAAGACTTTTGATCGATACCTGCGCTACTGCATATTCCTGCTCGAGAAATGCATCCGTGTGATGCCGCCCGGCGTCGAGCGCATGACCTTCCTTATCGACAATGGCGGCCTGGGAGTCTTCAACGCTCCACCAGTCTCATTCGTGTCCAAGTTCATTGGCATCGCCGAGGCCCATTACCCACAGCGCCTGGACACGGCCGTGATGCTGAACCCTTCCTGGTTCATTTTTGGTCTGTTTAGAATTATTTCTCCGTTCATGGATCCCGTCACGCGCGCAAAAGTGCATTTCGCAAATGTGGGGCCCCATGATCATTTGAATGCTGGGACTTCAAGTTCATCGACGAACAGCTCGGATGTGAATGTGGAGCCTGGGACGGGTGGATGGACGAATATCTTCCAGTATGTGGATCCTTCGCAGCTGCCAGCGCAGTACGGCGGCACGCACGACTTTCAGTATGACCACAAAGTGTTCTGGGACCTGATCAAGAAGGTGTGATGGGGCCATCTTGATTGCTTTCGTTGCTTCGTTGCTCTATGTCCTTCCAAACTATTTAAGAATCCAAATATACGCTGATCATTTATGGGAAACTGTGTTGCCGTTTCGTGACAAGTGATTGCTACGAGATTCGAACATTTTTTGCTTGCGAGTCACCATCGTCCTTCACTTATTCACGGCAACTTGGAACCGCGTTAAGCGTCTGTGCTGCGATCAGTGGTTGGTTGGGTTGGGGCAGTTTGCTGTCAACGGGAATGAGCACCGAGTGAGACCGAGAGAGACGGAGCGAGTCGGGAAGAAGGTGGAGAAGAGGAAGAAGAAGAAGAAGACACCGCCCAATCAATTTAGGGTTTCTGCCAACCCTGAATATAAAATATATTCAAGAACTAAACACAAAAACCATTCCATAAACACACACACATACACACATGCAGTCCTTGTCCATCCTTGCATTCGCACTCGCGGCCTCCGCCCAAGTCATCCCATCCCTGCCCAGCACTCCCGCCGGCGTGGCCCAGTACTTCTCCAACATCGTGCCAAACAAGCCAGCATGCGGTACATCCTGCTTCACATCCGTGCCAGGATCAACCCTCCCTGCCACCGTTGCCAGCGCAACCGCATTCTGTGCCGCATACGTACCAACATTCAGTGCTTGTGTGGCCAAGGCCTGCCCTGCATCGGCGAAGCCTGACTGGGACAGCTTGATCTCCGTTCTGCCAAACTTGTGCCAAACTGTTTCTGGAACCAAGGCTTCTTCTTCAGCGGCGGTGTCTTCTGCCAGCGACGCTGCACCCACCGATGATGCTGCTGCCACTACTACCGTTGCCAACGACTCTGCCGCACCAGTTGACCCCACCTCTGGCCCTGCCACTGACGCGTCTGGATCATCCGTCTCTTCTGCATCTGTTGTGCCAAAAACGAGCACCGCCACTGGCACTAAATCCGCCACCTCTGCCGCTGCGCAGAAGACTGTCTCTGCTACGAGCCTCGCGGCACCAACCAGCATCAAGTCCTCCGCAGACATCGTTGCCGCGGCCTCCTTTGTCCTTGGCGCTGTTGCGTTGCTTTTGTGATTTGGAGAAGGCCAATGATACGATATATTACTGTCAGCTTGTCAATAAAAAGAAATCCTATTTGGCATCTCTTGAACCCTAAAAGTCATGGCATCTCTCAATCCCATCTTCACACCACCGGCACCGGTCCCACCTCGTCCAAAGCTCACCCCTGAACAAGAGAACCTCGTGCAAGAGCTGCACGCCCTCGTGCTGACCCTTCTCGAAGAACTCAACATCACTGACAGCGACTCACACAAACGACTACTTGCATGGGCAACACCATCATGCTGCCGCCGCTACCTCACAGCCACATCCTGGCGCAACATCCGCAGTGCCGCCGACAGACTCAAAGCCACACTCCAATGGCGGCACGAATACAAACCTGACCAAATCAACAGTGCCGACATCGAACCCGAAGCCCGCTCCGGCCGCTCATTCCTCTCTGGCTTCGACAAACACGGCCACCCGCTCCTATTCCTCGTCCCATCCCGCCCCCGCGCCGCAGACACAACGCATCCACGCCAGATTGCATTCTCCGTATTCATGCTTGAACGAGCGATTGCAGCCATGCCCGAAAACTCGGAACGAATCGCTCTAGTGATTGACTATAAAGATGTTGCTCGCGCCAATGCTACACCCCTTTCAGTCTCGCTCAACTATCTCAACATTTTCTCTGCACATTACCCAGAGACTCTGGCGCTTGGGATCATGGTGAAACCTTCTTGGTACCTGTCGGTGCTGTTGACGATGTTGTGGCCCTTCTTGGATCCTGTTACCAAAGCCAAAATCAATTTTTACGATCCGGATAAGGGCGTCAAGGCATCCGCAAACGCTGGTACTGGCGGCTGGATTAATATCTTGGACGTTGTTGATCCGAGTCAGCTTCCTGTCAAGTACGGCGGCACGTTTAACTTTGAATACAATCACGAAGTATACTGGCCGCAATTGCTTGCACTGAAACCAGCTGCCTCTGCTTAATCACTGTGTGAATATCGATGTTTTACTTCAGACGCCTTTTTTTAACGGTCTATAATAAAGTATAAAGAGAAGGCTGCGCAGCAGACATTTGGTATTGCGCACTTTCAGTTGAAGGAAAAGTAGTACTCCAGATCCTCCTCCTCCTTCTGCGTTGGAAACAATGAGTACTCTGACAAATGTGCGTACATAAAATAACGGCCTACCTTTTTGGTAAACTCTTCCTTCTTTTTCTTTTTCTGAGGCGGCGCAGACCGAAAAGCGACTGGTTTTCCGACCTGAATAATAGTTACGTAATTAGCAAAATCAGCAAACAACTGACATCGCGGTCAAGGACTTCACCTTCTTTTTGACTGGTGCTTTGGCCCGTTCCAAGGCTCGTTGGACGCGTTCTTCTTGAAGAAGTCGCTGTGTCTCCATCTTTTCCTCTCTCAATCTTCGACGGCGCTCCTTGTCTTTTGTCTTGAGCAAATGTCAGTCAGTACAGTTCTTGAGGATGGTAGAAGTCATGCAAACAATGTAAGCTACCTTTTCAGCTTGCTCCACTTTATCCCTGGGCATACTCTCGATAGTCTCAAACAGCTGCTCCAGCTTATTCTCAATATTGGTGAGCATTTGAAGTGTGCTCAAGTTGGCATCGCTGTCGCCAATACACCTCCGATACACCTCCTTCACTTTATGATTCAAATCATCCAGCAGTTTCTCCTGGCTCTCTGCGCCCACCAGTCCTGAACTAAACATTTTGGCGCGTTCTTCGAGCATATGTGCCTTTTCTTCTTCTCTGTCAATTGCCGCGTTTAAAAAATCAATCTGCTGTGTGAGACTCTGAGTCTCCTTTTCCATTCGTGCTTCCGTCTCGACAATTTTTTGTTTCAGTTCTTCGAGCGTTTCTTCCGTTTCTTGACAGTTTTGAATCAACGCAAGATTGTTTTCTTCCAGCTCTGCGAAAATGTCGAGCAACTGTTGCGGTGTTTTGAAATACAAAAGCGCTTCGTCTTCATCGTTCCAGTAGTCGTCATCAAAGTCAAACTCTTCTTCGGCGGCCGTTGCTCCTCCCGCGTTTCGATGAGAGGAAGACGGGTCGTCGTCGTTCTCGCCGCCACTGCCTGGCATTTCTGACAGCGCTTCTGTGGACGCTGTTCCACCTGTTTCGCGGATTTTGGCGGATTTGCCCGGTTTTTTGGAGTTGAGAGATGTGCGGTATGTCTGAGCTGATTTTCTGCCCCCTGCGGAACCATCGTCTGCACGTGTCCTCGCATTTTCCAAAAACTTCTAAAAAGCCAACCCCACACAATTTAGGATGCCATTCTTTCAGAAAAGTAATCAAACAAAAGCAACTAACCGACTTTTTGCTCCCCTTCAAATTATCTTCAAAAAACTCGCGCGGCGTGAGCTTGTCCAGAAACTGTCGATACTTTTGCAGATCTTTCAACTGATCCTCGTTCTTGGACATGTCTGAACGGATCGTCATGATTTGCATGTTGAGTTTTTTAATGTCTTGGATTTTTTCGAGTTTTGCTTTTGTTTCGAGTTCGGCTCTAGGTTTATTGGTTGGTGGAGCGAGTTTAGTTTTGCTGTTCTTCTTCAAGAGCATCGTGTCTTGTTTTATATACTTTTTAATTGCTTCGACCGAGTTTTTATCGTTTTCCTTCAGAAACGCGTCAAATTTTGCAGCGTCTTCTTCGAGCGCTTTCTCATCGTCGAGAAGTTTCTGCTCCTCGGCCTTTACAAATAGAGCGTGAAATAGAGTGTGAATTAGAATGTGGACAAAAACAAAAATAGAGTTCAAAAAACAAAACCTGCGCAATCTCTTCAAGCTTTCTCATTTCCTGCCGCTTCACTCCCAGCGCATACTGAACAAGAAACATTTCCCGCTTTTTGGCGATAAAATCGTGCAAGTTTTCTTTGCCAAAGTACTTGTCGGCTGTGCATCGTTTCGTTTTGTTACGAGACGTTATCTCCAATTCACAGACATTTATTCACCTCTCGTCTGTCGGTTGATTAGAATCTTGTCTGCGTCCCGCTTTCTCAACGCGTCGTAGAAATTGATGTCATCGTCTTCTTCCGCAAGGAGATCTTTAAAGTTTTTGCGCGTCGTCACGTTCTTTTCGTAAATGCTGAGAGTTTTGAGTTTTTCTTTGGCCTGCGTTTTCTCGAAACAGATTATAAGAAAATGAGCGACTGGCACAGGGGGTTATTTCCAAACAAAAATAGCAAAAACCTCCATCTTCAACAACCGCTCCTCTTCACGCATTTCAAATACTTCCGCATCTGTGGGTAAATGGAACGGGTTGACGTGGTTTTGCGATTTTGTTCTGCGCAGGAAGCTCGATTGAGGAGATGCTACGGCTCCTTCGTTTGTGATTTCGGGAAGTTTGAGGATCTTGCTTCGCGGGGTGGCTGATGTGGATGTGGGTATTGTTTGAGTAGCTGTCAGCTTTCATTTCGGCAAGTACAGGTTCGCTAATAGAGTCGTACCAATCATTTTCGGGATCAACGCAGACTTTCCTTGTTTTTTCTGAATTGTGTGGGAGGAGGGTGGGACTGAAGATCAGCAAGACTGGGGAAAGAAAGACGCGTTCTTTCCGAAACAGCAAACTTACATGTCCCATTAGATTGAGCGGCGTCTGAGATGCAATCACTTGCGCCATCTTTGGTTCTTCAACTTGGTCGTTTGTTCAGATTTCTGATTTCTGACGTTTTCAAACAATTCCGATTTTTTGTTGGACCCATCTCAACCCCCAATTCCTTCAAAACGCGCGTTGTCGATGCTCTACTATCAGTCATCGAATGCAAGCGGTATGATCTCATCGTGTTTTCAATCCACAATATTCACATGTGCGTACTCCACAGAGCCTGACAGCAAACCCCAACCCACCTTTTGAAATCCCGGATTTCCATGTTTTTGGAGCTCGGCATATACTTGACCGCTTTTACGGCCCGATTTCTCGGAGTTACGAAGTCCTTCTATGTGTCTGAAGGTGCTCGATGGATATGGGCGAAGGCAGTTGCAGCTGGATCTTATTCAGCGCACTCTGAAAAGCGAATTGACGAAGAGAAAATGTGGTGTGGAATGACGGGGTATCTGAGACTCGCATCGCGAAAGAGCTTGGTTGCGATTGTCGAGCGAATTTTGATCGAAACCACATTAAATCTCTGATGAGAAAGGGTGCGTTTTCGCAGTTATTTTCACCATCGAATGATGCTTCTCCTCAAAGGCTTTTACGTTGATTTTCGAGATCAGGATTTGATGACTTGATCCAAAATGATCAGGTGGAAGATCGTGCACGCATGTGTACCCTATTTTCAACGGGCTCGTGAATATCTGCAAATACTTTGGCGATTACATTGCGGTAACGAATTTGGATCATTGACTTTCTAGTTTAATGCTTATCTCGCACAACAGAAAGTCGGTCTTTCGATCGTAAACGATGTGAACCGCGATTGATTCTGGGCGTAATTGCTTTCAAGAAGCGCATGGAGAACCTGACAAACACCGCGTTTGCCAGTTCAAAAGAATTTATGCAAGTCATCCGCGAATCCTTTGAAAAGTTCATCAACAAGAGACACAACAAGCCTTCTGAATTGATTGCCAAACATGTCGATTCACTCATGAAAACAGGGAAGGGAATCACGGAAACGGAGACGGAGGAATTGTTGGATCAATGGCTTGTACTGTTTCGATTTATTCAAGGTGGGGCTTAAACGATGTGGTTAACGCGAAGTAAGTTAAATTGCTCTGACCTTCATTTTCGACCATTTACAGGGAAGGAAGCCCTTGGAGCATTTTACAAGAAGGATTTGGCAAAGAGACTGTTGTTGGGGAAAGTTCGAGCGTGGACTCTGAAAAGAGCATGCTGTCGAACCTCAAGGTCGAATGCGGCGCTGCATTCACTTCAAAACTTGAAAACATATTCAAAGATATCGAGACATCGAAAGACTTTGTCACCAGTTTCAGAGAAGTGAGTCGATACACCGTTATCTGCGATAACTGACTATTATAATAATTCACAGTCTCCTCGGCTCATGACGCAACTTGGTTCAGTTGAAGTTTACGTTAATTTCTTGACGGCAGGGATGTGGCCCACGTATCCACCTGCACCACTGACGATTCCTGCTGAGCTTAGCTGCACAATCCACCAATATATTTGGAGGCATCCAACTTATTTCCTGCGACAACGTAGCTCGAGCGTCTGCAAACGGTCTACAAAGACTTTTACATGAGCAAACACAGTGGACGTAGAATTACTTGGCAGAATCAGCTGGGGCATTGTGTATTGAAGGCAAGCTTCAAAAAGGCGAGTGATCCTTTCATTCGTTTAGCGCAGTGACGCCTGTTCCTGAATGCTGTATCAAAAAACAACTTCGCGCATGAAGGCTACAAAGGAACTATCGGTCTCGCTATTTCAAAGCGCAGTATTGCTTCTCTTCAACGACAAGCCGGTCCTATCGTATGCCGAAATTCTTGCCGCGACCAACATGGAGCCCAAAGAGCTCGAACGCACATTACAATCACTCGCATGCGGCAAACTCCGAGTTCTAACAAAAGAACCGAAAGGACGCGACGTGCACTCCACGGACACGTTCCTATTCAACCACGCGTTTGAAAACCCGCTATTCAGGATAAAAATCAACAGCATTCAAATGAAAGAGACTGTGGAAGAAAACAAGGAAACAACTGAAAAAGTGTTTGCGGATCGACAATATCAGGTGGACGCAGCAATTGTGCGGATCACGAAGAAGGAGCGTAAAAAGCTTCCGCACGCGCTCTTAATTGCGGAGTTGTTTGAGCAGCTGAAGTTTCCAATCAAGGTTTCTGAGTTGCTTCGGGGTAATTTTGATGCATGCTTACTGATACCCTTGCATAAAACACAGGCGCCGGATCTGAAGAAACGCATTGAGTCACTGATTGATCGCGAGTATCTGGAGAGGTAAAGTGGTGAATCTGCAGCGTACGTGTATCTTGCTTGAATGTGTTGTCAGGATGGATCGAAAGAGCGCGCAAAAATATAAACTCACATTGATGCTCAAGTACTTATATTCCTTTAATATTCTTACTGTGAGTTGATTGCACGGTGCGGATTGCGGATGCAGCTGTTGTTGCGCCAAACACGCGACATGCACACAACGCCAAGTCTAGAATTGAGGAGAAACAGTGCATTGAGCCTTTTGAAATGCCCGCATCCTACTTATTCGAGCACTTGCGACTCTGCATGCGTGATGAATGAGGTGTCTTGAGTTGATCGCGTGGTGCACGCGGTTTAAATCAGCCGTCATTTCGTCGAGCACCTGACATGCGCGCAATGTCAATCTTGAAGCAATGAGAAACAGTGATGTGGGCCTTCAAAATGCATTACCTTGCTTTTTTTGTGGATGGAAGCTTGCTGTTTCGATAACCAGTGCCGGAATGCGAAGGTCGCAAGCCGTAAGTACCGCCAGCCTGACAAGTTGCAGTTAAGTCCCATCGGAAAGTTACTTGCAATTGAGCTATGCTCACCCCATTTAGACCCAGGTGTCAAGTTGCGACCGTTGCGTTGCTTGTTTGTATTGATTGGGTGTTATAGAGTGTGCCGGTCCATTGCTGCTCGACTCTTGGCTGCTGAGGAGTTTTCGATGATGACGAAAGTCAGTGGAAGGTTGTTTGTACGCATTTGTTTCCCACTTGCATTCACAGATCCTGTACTGAAGCATTGGTCACTGTGTTTGCTGAAATCAATTTCAAATTTTGCTCGAAGCACAACAAAAACGATCGGCATCTCCATGTCAAAGCACTTCTCTTGCAGCTGTCGGCGGTACAGCTGCTCCTTCAGCTTCCAGGAAAACTGCGCCCTGAGAGATGCGTGTCAGTTTAATTTTGAACCGCCACAACAACCGCGATAGCAATATACAGATGATCGATTCGCAGCTTTATCTGTCAATAATGTGTATGCTTGATCACGCCTCCTCCCGAAAGTAACCATTCCACTTTTCTTTTCATAAATGGCGCGGTTGTTGATATATCTTTCCACAAAGAACTATTTATATTGATTGCATGACTTATTTTAAATATGATTAGAGCATGCTGTGGCGCCGCATTCAACCTTTTCCTTTGAAGGCATGCTTTTGAAACACGCTGCTCAGGATGAAAAGAGTAGCAGTATTTAAATGAAATGGAAGTGACAAGGAAAAAAAAAGCGGAAGACGCGTGGCGAGGTGCTGACAGATCGCGAGAATGGAGATGCCCCGTCCGAAAATGTGTGGAAACTGGATTCTGAATACGCACAAGGCTGCATTAGGATGTGCGCAGCTGGGAGCACCCTTTTAACAATAAAACGAAAGTGCATCTGATTGTATCAAAATCTCAAAGCGCGTATTTCACGATCATCAACAAAATATTTCTGCCATCAAAATCGTAACGGACTGGAGCTTTATTCAAAATGTGGGGGGAAACAAATCAGCTTCTTCAAGACGTGATCGAAGCCTGACTAAGACGGGTGTTTTTGGTGCAATTCCTTTTTTTAGCGGCAGCTTCTCGTGAACTGTGAACTCTGAATGCGATGCAAGTCATGTGTTTGATGTGTGGGTCGTGATTACATATGTAACTGAAATTGAGGTGGCTGGACACATAAATAACTAAGCAAGATTGGAACAAGCTGAGATCTAGAAACAAGTCCAAAATAAAAAACATGTCCAAAACGTATTCGCGCGACGGTGAGTCCCTTTCTCGGACACGAACAACAAACGAACTTACTCAGATCTGCGCAGTGGTGGCCAGACACTCCAGCCCCAAAGACCTCTGGGTTGTCATTGACGGGAATGTCTATGACTTGACAGGTTCGAAGTCCCCCACCCACCGACTTACAACTGCAAGTAACGCTTTGCATCCATTGAGCAGAGTTTGCCGAAGATCACCCAGGAAGCGCCGTGGTTCTTTGGAAAGTCGCTGGACAGGTTTGGAATGACTTACATTTGCCAACAGTTCTCACAACTGCTCACTACTCACACCCACTCACGCCAATAGGATGCAACTGAGCAATTCTTTGCATTCCACCGACAAGAGATCCTCTTCAAGTACAAGCGTCTCTGTATCGGAAGCATCGAAGGCCAGCAGTCTCTCTTGCAACCCGCTGCCTTTGGATCCATGTCTACTGTCCCATACGCCGAAAGCCTGTCAGCCATTCAAAGACCTTCTCCATTCTACAACGAATCGCATCTCGCCTTCAAAAAAGCCATCCGCGCTTTCTGCGACGAGCACATCCAGCCCGACTGCGAACTATACGGAAACTCTGGCAAAGTCCCTGACAAGGAAATCTTTCTCAAGATGGGCGAGGCAAACTTGCTTGCCCTCCGAATTGCGCCGGGTAAACATTTGAAAGGGTTGAAACTGCCCGGCGGGATCAAGCCTGAGGAATACGACTATTTCCACGAGAGTATCATTCATGAAGAGTTTTCGCGTTGTGGAATCTATGGGTATGGTGAAGGACTTGGAAGCGGGATGGTGATTGGGTTACCGCCGATTATGGCGTTTGGTCCCGCCTGGATGCAGCAAAAGGTTGTTCCAGAGATTCTGAGTGGGAGAAAGTTGGTTTGTTTGGCAATTACCGAGCCTACTGCTGGAAGCGACGTTGCTGGACTGACGACACAGGCTGTCAAGTTGAGTTGCCTTTCTTTTTTTTTTTTTTATTGTCTCGCGTTTGTGTTGACGGATATCCCCCAGAACGCCATGTGGAAAGTTCTACATTGTCAACGGTGTGAAAAAGTGGATCACTAATGGAACATTTTGCGACTACTTTACAACGGCTGTCAAGACTGGCGATGGACGCTACGATATGACCGTGTTGCTGATTGAGCGCGGACAAGGCGTTTCCACTGAAACAATCAAAACTTCCGGATCCACCTCCGCAGGCACTGCCTACGTTACTTTTGAAAATGTCAAAGTTCCAGTTGAAAATGTGATTGGAAAGGAGGGACGGGGATTCGAAGTTGTCATGTCCAACTTTAACCAGTGAAGTGGCTCTTTTGTTTTGTATTTATAGAGTTTTTTGTAGCTGATGTGCCACTGTTTTGTGTGTGTGTAGTGAGAGATGGATCATGTGCGCTGCTGCTTGTTCTGCTGCTGTGAGTTTTGCTCTTCAAACATGCCTCCAACTTCCTCCGAGCGCATTTTCTAAATCTCTTTCCCCAACGCAGCGTCAAGTGATTGAGGAATGCTTCAAATGGGCGACACAACGTAAAGTTTTTGGAAAGGCGCTTATCGAACAGCCCGTCATTCGATACAAGCTTGGAGAGATGGTTTGATAGAGTTATTTGAATGCGTTGAGTCTGAAAATGTCTCATGCGTTTTTCCAAGATTGCCGAGCTTGAGTCTGCGCAGAGTTGGACAGACATGACCACGTATCAAATGACCAAAATGTCGTACGCCGAGCAAAACAAGAAGCTTGCGGGTCAGATTGCTTTGTTGAAGGTGAGTTGGGCATGGTTATATGTCTGTTTTTCTCGGCTGATGCCAATTAACTTTATTTTTTTGTTTTGATAGTACCGCTGCACGAGAATGGTGCACCTCGTAGCTGACAATTCTGTTCAAATCTTTGGAGGACGTGCGATTACGCGTACTGGAATGGTGAGAACTACTCATGGGGCTCCCAAGCGCGTCGTTGTTTTAACTAATTTCTCGCCCTTTTCTCTTTTGTAGGGCCGCATTATTGAAAACTTTAACCGCGTGCACAAGTTTGGAGCAATTCTTGGAGGTTCTGAAGAGATTATGCTTGACCTTGGAGTTCGGCAGGCAATGAAGTTTTACCCTAAAAACGCGAGACTTTAAAAAACAGCGGATTTTGAATAAAAGTGGAGCGGCCACTTTGATGGGCGCTCTTTTGGAATTGTACTTTGTTACCGTGTTGGCGTGTGCTTCATTGGTGGGTATTTTACAGGTTAATACACGTATAAAGGTTCAAAATCCAAATCCAACAACGAGAAGAAATTCGACTTTCGACGATGATATTGCACTGGGTTGTCTTTGTTGGTGGTTGTGTGCTCTGTGGAAACAAGGCAGAGGGTCAGTTGGTGAGGGGCATTTAATGCATCTTCTGTCCAAACCTTCAAAGACACAAGTTTTCTTCACGCGTTTCGCACATCAAATCCATCTCCAAGAAATCAGATTGCTTTGGGAATAAAGGTTTTGCAAGGTCGCTCTGCACTTCAGCAAACGACATTGTCAGTCAAAGCAATGGTCACATTTTGATTCACTTCTTGTGTCTCTCGTTACTTTCCTTCTTGGTTCCCTTCCTTACTCTCTGCTTCGCCCTCATCTGATGGTGTTTGTCCTGCCAACCACTGGTCCCACTGTTTTTGTCTTAATTTCATTCTTTTTCGTCAACCGCGCGTCTGAAAGTGGTGCCCTTGAGTGTCTCCCGTTGGGCTCATGACCGGATCAGTTTAATTCCGTATTTTCTCTGTTGAAAGAAAGAGCGACCGCAGTGAAGAAAGTCTAATGACGTGATAAAACGGAGTGGACAAAGACAGAGTGGCACGCACGCTCGGCGGTCCTGCCTGCCACCCAAAATTCGACACGTGAAGTCCTTGAAACCAATTCTGAAGTTGGGACTCCTCAAGTCGCGAGCAGCAGCCACCTGGTTGTGCTAAGGTCTGAATGGGCATTGTGTTGGTTGTTGCGAAACAGCTTTTTACATGTATATATTTCTTTGTTGCGTGCATGTTATTCGCAACATGATGGACATAATCACTCACTCTTCAACATTCACCCCGAGTCCATGCACAGCTTTGGTCCGATTTCGGAGTCGTATTCGTCTTCCAAGGCAGACTCCGGTGAATTGAGTCACGTCAATCCTTCGCGTGTCACATAATCTAATGGGTTTCCACGTTCTGACTTCTGACTTGAAACAGTTCCCTTTCTTTCTTTTTTATTTTATTCGAATTTCCATAAAAACAAACCAGATGGGCAAGACGGGAAAGCAGCGCAAGAAGCTGAAGCAGCTCCACGCAATGACCACTTCAGACACCCTGGAATCTGACTCCCGCATTCCAGGACTCAAACGATCAGTCCCAGATGCGGACACGGAAGCAGAGATTGAAGCGGACGACGAACAACAACCAGGGATGGAGTGTCACATGATTGGCGGCACACGCGTGTCTTTTGCCGAGATTTCGGCGACAATGAAAGTACTGGAAGCGTTTGTGGCGGCGCCCGATGCTTTGAAGGGTAACACGTTCAAGCCGCTTCGAGCAGTGCTGCATTCACTCAGAGCTGAGGCAAAGGTGCATGCGGGCATTGGCGCAGGAGCTTCGTTGTCGGGACGGGTCGGCGATGCAGGTATTTGTTTCATTGGTTCACTTTGTAATGTGTGAAGTCTGATGACTCATCTTGACATATTCAGTCTCTGATCAGCGATGGCAGGACGCAATGGATGCGCTTTCAGAAATGCGTGCGCAGAGACAGTATCCACGACTCGGTGCACTGCAGAGGTGGGTGCGGGACTGCGATGCTGCTGCGTCGACCACGACGCTCAAGAGGGACACCCAAGTCATGCGTGTGTTGGATGCCATTTTAAGAACGGCTGATCCAAAGACAAATGGCGCATTGGCTGCTTGGACGAGCGATTTGAAGTCTTTTAAGGTTGTCGACGGTATTCGCATGCTCGGAACCTGGGACCCATATCCCGACCGGCCCGAAAAGGACACGCTTGTTCAGTCGGGAACTCAAGTTGTGCCATGTAAGTTAAGCTTATTTTGCGACAACCCATGCTGACGTGCGCTCTCTTGTTCCAGCGCCTGCGCAAGAATCACAATACAAACCGCTCCTCAAGACCATTTGTCAAGAAGAGGGCCACGAGCGTCGACCACCCAACCACTACCCAATGACAATTTACACATCAGATCCATCAATAATTCGCTATTCCCTCAACGTGCAACCCAAAAAGATCCAAGCACCCATCCTCCAAGACACAATCCTTATTCAAAATCTCTTGACTCTCGATGAATGCCGCCAAATTCTTCTCGCAGCCGAATCCGTCGGATTCACACCCGATGAACCCGTCGTCGACACTGCAAACAGTCGCAGCACGCTCGCGCACAATGTGATTTGGCTCACGGACCCGAAACTCACACAAACAATTCACGAACGATCGACACCGCATTTGCCAGCAACGATGCCCGAAGACGGCGATGTTTACAATAATGAAAGCACTTCTCACCGTGTTCTTGACGGGATCAACCCGCGGTGGCGTGTGTATCGGTACGTGCCGGGTGCCATCTACCGTCCACATATTGATGGAGGATGGCCCAAAAGCGAGTATAATGTCGATACAGACACGTACACATTTGATGCGAGTCAAGGATCCACCTGGTCGCGTCTTACGTTTTTGATTTATCTCAATGAAGGGTTTGAAGGCGGTGAAACAACGTATTTTGTCCCGTCCAAGGACAGTGTCGGTGTTTTGGATGCCAAGTCGGTTGTTCCGCGTGCCGGGTGTGCCATGGTCTTTCCGCATGGAAGTGTCAAGGGCAATCTTTTGCATGAAGGCAGCGGCGTCACCAAAGGCGTCAAGTATATTGCAAGGACGGATGTTCTGTATCGGAAAGTGGAGTGATGCAATGCTCGTATTCTGTCTAATAAATTTGCACAAACGTGAAAATATTGTTCCGTGGATTTCATTACCACCGCTGGCTTTTCCAACTGCCGAATCAGCGCTTCATTGAAAAAGGGACAAAGTGTGTCTGTTCCGCTGAGATTCATTGAACGCGTATGCCCAGATCTACCCAAACGAGCTGGGAGTGCACAAGCTAAAAACGTGGCATGAACGCCGGAAATGTCGACAATGTTTTTTAGCAACCATGGCCAAAAGATTACAGAGGCTGACTGAAAGATGAGTGTTCCCAGCTGCGTTGGAAGAGAGAGTAAATAAAACAAAAGTCGCGGAGGCCAGGATGTAAAAATTTATGATAAGAGTCCATAGATACTTGGAGAGATTGGGGTGGCAGCGCCTCTTCATGTTCACAAATCCAAGTAATTGTGTCACCGATTCTCCATCCGAGATGAAGCCAGAAACACGCGCGCAAAAATTCGACGCAATTTCATCTTCAGTTTTCGCTGGTGTTTGAGTAGGTTTAGCAGTGAAACAATGCGGCACCATATCCTCGCAAATAACGTTTTTGTCGACGTTTGAGTCGTGGGGTGTTGCGAAAATTTTCAAATCGAGTTGGTTTCGTGGGTCGAAGATTTGCAAGTTCAGCAGGGTTTGCAACAAATGCGAGGCACGATAGCGCGTGTTATTTTTCCTTTTCAAGTCAAGTAAACTATCCCGAAGGGCAACAGCACCCCGATCCCAATCACAGACCCTACCAGCACCGTATAAGAAAGAAGATTCACCATGGATGCTGAAGTCGAAAGCGTGCCCATCTTCGCTTCCAAGGCTGCGAGCATCCCGCAAAATGTATTGAACAAGTCTAGTTGTAGTTTAAACCACACACTCCAAGTTGTGGGCAGCTTGTTGAACCACGCGTACTCTTTCCAGTCTTCGGATGCGAATTGGACAATGTTTGAAGTGGTCATGTTTTGTGTGTTGCGGAACGTCCATACCATGCCCTTACAAGAAAGCATTAGTTTCCATTTGCCATTGAACAAACAACAGACTAAATACCTGCTGAATCAGTTTGATAGTTGGATACGCTTGCACTTCGAGTAACGCGGCGGTTCGTGTGTTGACTGCACCGTCGATGGTTGCGATCCTGTACGCCGAGTTGTTGTGGTAATGCAGTGACTTGTTGTTCTGGTCAAAGAAGTGGGGAACAAAGTTTAAGACATGCAGTGAAAGAAAGCAAGAGAATCGACGGCTGCGAAAGACCTGGAGTGTGGCGGCAACTTCACCATCCCAGCGAGACAGAAGCTCATTCGAAAACGGACACCATGAATCTGCATGCACTGCAACGAGCCAGACACCGCTAGTGAGAAGAGAGGCGTTCGTATCACTGATGACGTGAACGAGATGCGGTCGTCCAGTTGTGGTGGTGTTCATGTGGTTCAAAAAATATTTATTGGTCAGATTTTATTTATAAGTTGGGCTTTAGACAAAAACGCGCGATCAGACTTCCTTTCCCTTTTCTTTGGCGCTTTCCTGCTTGAAAAACTCGTACGCAGCTTTACCATTCTTGGTAGTCTCGCGGCATACCCAGCCCTCGCTGCTCTCAGCCACGCGGATCACTTCAGCCCCATTGTCGGCAGCTTCTTGCTGCTTTGCAGAGAGAGCTTCAAAAGGAGGAATGCTCGTGAATCCAAACATGAATGGAACGCCTGGAACAGTTGATGTAGGAACGGAGGACGAAGATGGTCCGTTTCCGAAATGGAAGGCTGTTGGTTGGCCAAATGGAGGCATGTGAGGCATATGTGGCACGTGATGCATATGGGGCATCTGTGGCATAGGCGGCATGAACGGCATCGGAGGAATGGGTGGAGCTGGGTGTCCGTGATGCCCATGGTGGTGGTGGTGGTGAAGATCATGCGGCTGACGGCCAAACGGACCACGGTGATGCATCTTGTGTTGCTGCCTCATCTGATCCTTCATTTGTCTGTGCTGCTCCTTCATCTGCCTGCGCTGAGTCTTCATCTGTTCCTTGTGTTTGCGCATCTGGTCTTTGAAGTTGCGCTTCATCTCCGAGTCCATGCCGGAAAAGACATTGTCTGACTCTGACTCGGAGTCTGAATCAGAGTCGGATTTGACGCCGTGTTTGTGATGTTTGGCGTGATGTTCAGCGTGATGTCTGCCATGGTTGTGTTTGTGGCTGCGTCCGTGGTTATCAAAGTAGACTCGCGTGCCGCTTGGCTCGAGTCCCGTGCCGGCCATGCCTGCAGCGATGTCAGTCTGGTCCTCCTCAAAGTCGGGGATGAAGACCCACTGTCCGCGTGGCGGTGCCGGTGCGTCGGTGGCTGGATTCGTTGCAGCAGCAGCTGGGGTAGTGTTGTTGTCGTAGAGTTCGGCGGATGTTCCCATTGTGTGTATTCGATAGCTGATGGCAGTTGCACTGTCTCTGCAAGTTGGTTTTTATACCAACCAGCGTTTTACCCCACGAATCTCGCAACCCCACAAATTTATCCCATGATTTTATGAAATCCCCATTTCAAAGGCACCTCCAATTTCAAAGTGTTCACTTTAATGGCGCGTGTAAGTTACGCTGTATGCATGTATATATACAACCAGGCCATCTCAAACTGACCCAATTCCGTCACAGCCGTCCGTCCACATAGAATGTCTCGCTTGCACAGCCAAGATACGATGACGTTACAAAGTCACCCACCTCTGTATTTACACGCTCGGACCGCCTCATTACAAACTTGGTCTTGATCAAGCTGTACGTGCTCTGTGACACATGTATCCTCGACTGTTTCGACGCGGCTTCCATTCTTTTTGCAGTGCTCACAGAATCTCCAGCAAGAAGCCAGACTGGATTCATCTCTCCCACGAATTGTACCGTTACAGGCCCCGAGCAAAGCCCAATGCGAATTTGGACTTGTTCCCCGGATACAGACTTGACGTTTTTGATCATTTCGAGAATGTCTGAATTCGAATTGAAATGAATTCAATGGAATGACCAATACAACTCCAGAATCGCGCTCAATACTCACCCAATGCAAAACTCGCCGCTCGCTCTGCGTGGTCCGTAACGCGAGAAGGAGCACCAACGATGGCCAAGAATGCGTCGCCCGTGATTTCGACTTTTTTTATGCCGTGTTTTTTGGAGATTGCGTCGTAGTTCGTCCACAAGTTGTTGAGAAAGATAAGCATTTCCTTTTTCTGTCAAAGAACAACACTGTTTAAATTAAAACACAAGGATTCATCCAAAGTGTCTCACGGGTGTTTGATGCGAAAGCTTATTAAACCCGACAATGCTGGAGCAAAACACTGTGGCACACGCGTATTCGTCTCCCGTCGACAAAAGATGCGAATTTCTGAAAAACAAAATCAGAAGACAATGCGTGACGTGACACTCGCAAAGACGCTTACTCTTGAATTAATTTATCTACAGCATGCAATGGCTCGCTGGATGCGACACCGTCTAAACCTTGTCCATCTAAACCCTGTCCAGCAATGCCGAGAGAGACCGGCTCTTTAAACGAGCAGTTGATAATGACAAGCATGCACACAATCTTGGCCACAACTTCGCCCACGGCAATATGCAGTTCCCCGGTATCAAACCGGATTGCGTTTCTACAGATTCGCGGGTCTGATCACGCGTGCTTTTTTGGGAATCCAAAAAAAAAAAACTCACATCCTGACAAGGAACCAAGAAACACTAATATACCCATACGAAAATACCATCACTTCACGGCATCGCTCGAGACTCCAAACATCTGCGCTACAGATCCCTTGTCCCCGTTGTGTTCCTTCAATCGCAGCTTGGAACATGTCCACAATTTCGTTCATGAGTCTCAAGTGACAAACCAGCGCAATAGTTCCAAACAATTGATCGTATGGATGCCGGGCAAGGCAAGCAAAGAATCCAAACACAAACGTCATGCGCGAATATGCAGTGGCTCTGCCACGTGTCGTGTTGTTGGTGCCAGTGAGTAAACAAGCAACATAGACCCTGGGACATCAAATGTGAATGAATATTAATGGATGAAAGCATTCGAGATGCTTACAAATCGGACTGGTCATGAAACCACGCCAAATGTCGGATGCTGTCTGCGGGATTCCCAGCGCCATCCAAAACTGTGTATCCAGCACGCAAGTACATCAAGAAACAACTGACTGCGACTACAGTGTTTACAAGCATCAGGACCTGGATCATGGCCTGTTTCACGCCGTGCTTCGTGCGCTTGTAGGAGACATACGCGACAGCCGAGGCTACCAGAAAGACCAGTGACTGAAGGATATAGTAAATATCCGAATCTCCGCGGTCAAACGACTTGGCGCTGGGTTGGATGGCGTGACGTTGGCTGATGGAATATAGTACGGCCGTGGCCCAGAGACAGAAGTTAAACCAGACATAACCCGTCGATGAGGGTGTCCCTTCACTGCTTCCTCCTGAGTTGTAAAGTTTAAAAGATTCGGCGTTTAACAAGATTGGGTTCGCGCAGGTGGTGCTCGTACCAATCATCCGGGGCTTATTTTTTTTTTTCCGACCAGAACTTTTGCAACAATCGGCGAGGGTCAATCTATTGCGCTTGACAATCCAAAGAATAGCTTCAATAAAATAAAAAGAATAAAATATATTCGAAAATGCAGTTTTACAACCTCCTCCCTTTCATCATCAACCTTGCCCTCCCCCTCCAATCTGAATTACTTTATTTATTTATTCTCTTCTCCTGGAATTTATTTAATCGTTGATACGTGTTGGTATCTTGTTGGTGAGGTATCTTGTTGATACGTGTTGGTGAGGTGAAATGTTGCTAAAAATAGATCGGATCGGAGAATTTTGCCAATTAAATCGTTATTTTCGCCGACACCAACACGTATCAACAAGATACCTCACCAACAAGATACCAACACGTATCAACGATTAAATAAATTCCAGGAGAAGAGAATAAATAAATAAAGTAATTCAGATTTAAACTCGGCTTTCGATAAAAAACGTGTTGTGCGTTGTTCCCTGTTAAGCATAAGCATGAAGTGTGAGTGAGATGTAAAGTGTCAGACAGCTGATGTAAACAAGAAGAGAAGCAAGCGAGGTTACTTTGATGGAAACGGGCTCGCCTTGGCTCGTAACAAACTTGCCAGAACCTTTAACGAGATTATACGTGCTTTCGGCAATGTGGATTTTCATGTGTTTTGACGTGGCTTCCATCTTGGACGCGATGCTGACGGTATCTCCAACGACACACCAGTGCGGGTTGGTTTCGCCTAGGATTCCAGCTGTCACTGGTCCGGAACAGAGACCCGCGCGGATCTGGATGGGCTCTCCAGTCACAAGGCGGAAACCTCGGATCATTTCAATAATGTCTGCAAAAATATAATCGGGTTTTTTGTAGTTTACCACACAATGCAACAGGAAAAGGAAACTCACCCAATGAGAAGCTGGCAGCTCGCTCGGCATGGTCCGGTACACGATCCGGCGCTCCAACAACTCCGAGGAACGCGTCTCCGATTGTTTCAACTTTGTACATGCCATGCTTTTTGGAAATTGCGTCGTATTCGACCCACATGTTGTTGAGGGACGCAAGCATGTCTTTTGTCTGAAAAGGAATATTGTTTGAATACCACTACCCAGAACAGCAGTTTTTGTTCCCCTACCGATGTTCGCTGAGAGAGTGGAGTAAAGTTGGCAATGTCGGAAAAGAAGATTGTGACTGATGCGTACTCTTCGGCTCCCGTCGCGCGTCCGCTCTTCAACTGCTCGAGGACACTGAATTGCGTGGTAGTTGCTTGTGTTATTTTCCTTGACGCTTCTTTGATAAAAAAAAAGCTCTCACGCTGGAGGAATCATTTTCTCAAGAAGTTTGTCTGACGCTGCCATCTGCTCATCCATGCTGGACGTAATGGAGTCCATTTCACGAACGGCGCTGATTTGGGACTCCTCCATCGAGTTGTTGACAATCACGAGCATAAATACAATCTTGGCAATGAATTCACCAATCGCAATATGCAGTTCTCCAGTGTCAAAGCGGATAATGTGTCTGTTTTTTGTTTTTGTGTCAGTCGCCAATGATATCCACGCAAATTCCCACGCATACTTACGTTCTGACAAGGTACCAAGCCACAGTAATGTACGCGTATGAAAATACAATGACATCACGAGATCTCTTGAGCGTCCACAGGTCCACCTTGTTTTCAACCTCGCCGTCAATAGCTCTTTGGTACATCTTGATCACCTCCTGCATCAACACCAAGTGCGACACCATCGACAGCGTTGCAAAGAGTTCGTCGTACGGGTGACGAGCAAGACATGCCAAGAATCCAAACACAAATGTCATGTGTGAAGAGGCAATGGCGCGGCCACTGGACCAGTAATCTGTTGATGTGAGCAAGCAGGCGACGTACACCCTAAACAAAACGCGCCACGATTAGTTGAAATATTTAGATCAAGTCACAAGATGCTGCAAAACGCGTTATGCTTACAAGTTGGACTGATCATGGAACCACTCCAAGTGTCGAATAGTATCCACCGGGTTCCCAGAGTTGTCCATAAACGTGACTCCAGCACGAAGATACAACAAAAACCAACTTGCCGAAACCACCGAATTTGTCATCAACATGATCCAAATCATACTCTTCTTGACAACGTTTTTGGTGCCAATGTAGCCGAGGTACGCGAACGCTGTTGCAACGAGAAATACAAACGAGTGGCCCTTGTAGTAAAAGTCGGCGTCTCCGCGGTCAAACGCTTTTACGCGGTGTCCGCCAAAGAGACGCTGGCTGACTGTGTAGTACACGCCAACGGCCCACATTCCAAAGTTGATCCAAACGAACGTCATTAACGGCGCCTTTTCCACATTTACTTCTGGTTCTGAGATGTACATGGCTGTCAGACACGCCGTATACGGTGCCGACGCAAAAAGTAGAGGGAGCTTACTCTGAAGGCTGTTCATTGTTTCGCCCTTTGGGAATCTTTTTTTTGGCCGATACGAACTTCTGGAAGAGAGCCGAAAGTGGAAGCAATTTTTCTTTCTTGGGAAGTGGGCTGAAATTCTCCGACGTTTTGTTTCAACAATTCCAGGATCTTTACCCCACTGGTAACGGAGGGAGCGGGGAAAAAACCAAAATAAAAAAAATGAACATCCCTGCTCACTACCCAAACTTTATCACAGCACGCGTCAATTTTATACAAAAGTCCTAATTATTAAAAGACAATGCCCACATTTTTTTTTTTAAAAGCGCCGAACAAATTTAGAATTGCTCCTTTCCTTCCAATGCGCTTCCATCAAAAAACTTCCACAAAAAAACGCTCGCCACCATGACATCCGTGGACGACAATCAACGTGCAAACTGCGAGAACTGCACGTGCTCCGTGTATCAGATCCAATCGGGAACAAAGCGTTGCCGGGGTTGCGGGCACGGTGCCGTTTTCCATCAGATTGTTGTCAAGGAAGCCCGTAAAGCTGGCGGCAGTTGAGTGAGCCTTCTATTCTCCTTCAAAACGCGTGTCTGTTAACACTTCCCTTCAGAGATCAACTGGAAGGAAAAGCTCAATGAGGCTAAAAAAGAAAAAGATGTTTCGGGTGCTGTTTACTATGTGCTTCGAAACTTCGCCGTGTGGGTCGTTTTGACCGGGTTTGGAATGTATCTGCTGTCCAATGGGTACAAGAAGCCTGTGTTTGACCGTGGCATTTCCAAAGACGCGTACGCGTATACTGCCGGCGGGTTTTTGATTGCGGTGGTGTATTCTTACATTGCTTATGCCAATGCCCAGAACAATGAGAAACGAGATCTTGGAAAGGTGCGAGAAAATTTTTTTGGACAAATGTTTACGATTCGGCAAGTCGATTTGACGGAAGCGCGTCTGATTCACTTTTTTTTGTTCAGGTTTTGGTGCTTGTAAACTTCATTGCCATGTCGACGTACATTATTCAAGCCCTTGAACTGACTCCCACGTTTACGGATTACGTTGGGTACCCTGTGGACCCCTGTCGCTTTTTGGAATGGCTTACAACATGCCCCATTTTGTGAGTTTTAATTCCGGTTAGTGTGTGGATGTGGCTTTGTGCTTGCTCAAAGTTCGGTTTGTTCAGAATTTACCTGATTGCCGAAATCACCGACAACCACGCCATGGCCGACCCCACCGCCACCTACGATTACACACTGATTGCGCTCGGCTACTTTGCATGCATCTTCAAGCAACCTTTCTCCGAATTCTTTGCTTGCACATCAACCATCTTCTTTTTCTACACAATCTGGAACTTGAGCGAAATGTACAATAGCGCAATCCAAGGCAAAACCAGCTGCAAACTTGATGCAAAATCCCTCACCACGGCCAAATACGTGACTCTTGCCGCGTGGAATGCGTTTACGCTCACGTGGTATGTGCAGCGAGCCCAGATTGTTTCGTATGAAGTTGGGGAGTTGATGTTTTGTGGGTCGGATATTTTGGCAAAAGTGTTTTTGACGCTGATTTTGGTGAATGCAACGTTGGAGGAGAGTATGAATGCAAAGGCGAAGCGCATGGAAGGTATTGCGGATGAGATTCAGTCGCAGATGGCGCAGGCTGACAAGTTGCTCGAGAAGCTCATGCCGCCGAGGTATATACTCTTGTGCACACAGTTTGTTCTCCATGTCGCCTAAACGTTGTCCTTGACACAGTATCGTTGAAGCCATGAAGGCAGGAAAAGCTACTGGATCCGAAGAGTACGCGTCCGTGACAGTTTTCTTCTCAGACGTCACCAACTTTATCGCGCTCTCCTCAAAACACTCGACCAAAGAAATGCTGGCGATGCTAAACAAACTCTGGGTAGAGTACGACGTCATTTGCAAGCGCTGGGGAATGTACAAGGTTGAAACGATCGGTGATGCCTTCCTCGGAGTGATTGGAGCACCGGAACGAATCCCGGATCACGCCGAACGTGCCACGAACTTTGCGATTGATGTGATTCGTATGGTTTCTGATTTCAGAACAGACAGTGGGGAAGAGCTTGTCACGCGTGTGGGTTTGAATTCGGGATGTATTACGGCGGGTATTTTGGGTGACAGTA
This sequence comes from Chytriomyces cf. hyalinus JEL632, assembly GCA_025435555.1. Taxonomy (NCBI): domain Eukaryota; kingdom Fungi; phylum Chytridiomycota; class Chytridiomycetes; order Chytridiales; family Chytriomycetaceae; genus Chytriomyces; species Chytriomyces cf. hyalinus JEL632. Next base: position 96,248 of record JAIWWG010000044.1, on the reverse strand, counting down.
ACCCACATTGGTGTATTGTCGGTGATGCTGTCAATACCGCCTCGCGGTAGGAGAAGCCCGCTTGGTTTCTGAGTTAAGCGAGAGTAACTAAGAGTTGTTCTTTTTTGATAGGATGGAATCCACATCCAAGCCAATGAGCATTCACATCTCTGAAGCAACGTACAAGCTCATCAACAAGAAGGGCTTCAAGATTGAGGGACCGGATGTCATGAACATCAAGGGCAAAGGTACAATGAACACGTACTGGGTGCATGGCCGCGGATGAGAATTAGTTTTATGAGCGCGTTTTTGTTTATTCCCATTGATTCTCTTTTTAATTTGTGGATCCTTGATATTACAACTGTTTGTTTCCTGAGTTGTATTTGATGCCCAACAAGCGCGTCGAGAGAGTGTACGGCAAGGACTGCTGTGACCGGCAGATGCTCGCACGGACCAAAAGAAATCTGACTGACTACTTCAGCCAAGGTCGGATGATATGTTACATGGCCGTAGTGGTCGGTCAGGGTCAGCACCTGAGCGACGTCAACCAAGACGCAGCAGCCTTCTCAACCAGTTACCTTTCATTCTCGATCACCTGGACAGACTCTTCTGCATCGGCGATTGTATGCTCGCAGCTTACTCAGTTTAATTAATTTGAGGTGATTTGTAATTGTTGCTTTTGTGAGTCCAAACCGGATAACACCAGCGTTGCTCTGCTGCACCACGGCCTTATTCACAAGGCTACAGCAGAGGTACATGATACCGGTGGAATAGGCACGGAAACATCCGCAGATGCTACGTCTGCTTGCTTGTGTCCAAGGCTTCTGTGCACGCATGGAGAGACTGGCTCTTCTATTCACACAAACACACACAGGAGACAGTGATCCGGCACAGACAGGCTCAGGATCGGTGTCGCTGACGCGCACGCAAAGTCCGGTATCGATCTCGCCCAGTTCTGAATCATTTTCCGACACAGTGATGTCATTCATCCAACACCAATAAAAATTGGCTTGTTTCACGCCTTTCCTAAAAAGAATCCCAAAAACCAACAGCATACATACACAATGTCAGCCAGATTGAGAAGCGCATTCGCAGCAGCTGCCGCAGACAAACGACCCGCATTCGTCACCTTCGTCACGGGCGGTTACCCCCACCCCGACGAGACCGTCGATATCCTGCTCTCCCTTCAGAGAGGAGGTGCTGATGTTATTGAGATTGGTATTCCCTTCTCGGATCCGCAAGCCGACGGACCCACCATCGAAGAAGCCAGCATTGTGCGTCTTGTCTCAATAGTTCTTATCTGCTATCTACTCACCTTTTTTTCCCCTTCAGATTGCTCTGCAGCACAAAGTCGACATTGAAACATGTCTGCGTCTCGTTGCGGAGGCTCGATCAAAAGGCCTCACCGTTCCCGTTGTCTTCATGGGATACTACAACCCGTTCTATATCTTTGGTGAACAGAGACTAATGGTCGAGTGTGCGAAGGTCGGAGTCGACGGATTCATTGTTGTCGATCTCCCACCAATGGAGGCCATCAAATTCAGAACCCTCTGTGGCGAGCACGGGTGAGTTCCCTGTGTGTGTCTCTTATCTCACATTACCCGACGTTAAAATGAAAATGCGCCCAGACTGAGCTATATTCCCCTGATTGCACCATCAACCACGGACTCGCGTGTGAAGGCCCTCGTTTCTGTTGCGGACAGTTTCATTTACGTTGTTTCCCGATACGGAGTCACTGGAGCCCAGGACAATGTCAGCGCTGATTTGGGATCGCTCGTGAAGCGAATCAAGGCTCATACTGACCTCCCATTGGCTGTTGGATTTGGTGTGAGCACGCGTCAGCATTTTGTCGATGTTGGTGCTCAGGCTGAGGGAGTTGTTATTGGATCAAAGATTATCACTGTTTTGAAGAACGCTGGTAAAACACATCAGTCATCTGGATTGTCTCTTGGAAACAGCTTCTCATTTTTTCGCTCACACAGAACCATCCAAGCGTGCCGCTGCTGTTCAAGAGTTTGCAACCTCCATCACTACAAGAACTGTGGCTCTCGGCCAAACCGGAATTACCTACTCTGGAACTGCAAAAGCTAATATTCCTGCACCCGGAACAATTCAGGTGATGCCATCGATGTCACGAATCCTTTTGACTGCTCATCTTGCATTCACCGGCAAACGCACAGTCCTCGCACATTCTTGAACCACGATTCGGAGACTTTGGTGGACAATATGCACCGGAAGCACTCGTCGAATGCCTGGATGAGTTTGAAAAGGCTTACGTTGCCATCAAAAATGACCCAACCTTTTGGGAAGAGTTCCGTTCGCACTACCAATACATGGGTCGCCCCAGTTCGTTCCACAGAGCCGATCGCCTGTCTGCGCAAACTGGTTAGTTTTGTTTTTACAATGGTAGAAAACTATCCGCTGAACCCAAACTCAAATAGGCGGTGCCAGCATCTGGCTCAAGAGAGAGGACCTGAACCACACTGGGTCCCACAAAATCAACAATGCAATGGGACAAATTCTGCTTGCTCTTCGTTTGGGCAAAAAGAGAATCATTGCTGAAACTGGAGCTGGCCAACATGGTGTCGCCACTGCCACCGTTTGTGCCAAGTTTGGTCTGGACTGCACAATCTACATGGGAGCTGAGGATGTCCGAAGACAGGCTCTCAACGTCTTTAGAATCAAGCTTCTCGGTGCCAAGGTCGTCCCAGTCCACACTGGATCCAAAACCCTGAAAGACGCCATCAACGAGGCTATGAGGGACTGGGTCACCAACGTTCAAACAACCCACTACTTGATTGGAAGTGCCATCGGTCCCCACCCCTTCCCTCTTGTCGTGCGTGACTTCCAATCCATCATTGGCCAAGAAGCTCGTGAGCAAATGCTTGCGCTAACCGGAAAGCTTCCAGATGTTGTGATGGCGTGTGTTGGAGGAGGTTCCAACTCCATTGGAATGTTCCACCCCTTTGTTGGAGATGCGAGTGTCAAGATTATTGGTGTGGAGGCTGGTGGTGACGGTATCGACACGGATCGTCACTCTGCAACTCTTACTGCTGGAACCCCCGGTGTTCTGCATGGAACCAGAACTTACCTGCTGCAAGACAAGGATGGTCAGATTATCGAAACCCACAGTATTAGTGCTGTAAGTTTTAAAGTGATTTTTTTCTTTTTGAACGGATGAGCTTTTCTGACATTTTGTGCAGGGTTTGGACTATCCTGGTGTCGGACCTGAGCACGCCTGGTTGAAGGACTCTGGCCGTGCAACTTGTGAGTATTTTTTTATTCTATCCCAACTGTGTCCCTCGAGTCTGACTTTTGCATCATATTCTTAGACATTGCTGCCACCGATGCCGAAGCCCTGAAAGGAATCCGACTGCTTTCCCAGACTGAAGGAATTATCCCTGCTCTCGAAACTGCACACGCAATCTGGAAAGCTTTCGAACTGGCAAAAACCATGTCACCGGATCAAACGATTGCGCTGTGTGTTTCAGGTCGTGGAGACAAGGACGTTGTGTCAATTGCTGAGAACTTGCCCAAATTTGGTGATGCAATTGGATGGGATCTGCGGTTTGAGGGAGAAATGAGCATCATGCAGTAGATGCATTTCCCTTTCTCTGTTTTATGGGTGACGCGTTTGGAATGGTAATAAAAATGTGCATGTAACGCGTGAATCTCGTCTGGGCAATAGGATGCCGAACTGACCGCTGCGAAGTTCGCGCCATGAACAATAAATGCTCACTCGGTTTTATTTACTTGTGATTCCAAATGGAGGCAGAAAGTGACGTGTCGCTCCCTTCCGCACCCACGCAGCAATTCTTGACCATATTCCTGATTGTGAGGAAGGACTTGACAAAGGTGACAGGTGTATACAGAAAGACAAGTGCCGAGACCAAAACTCCCTCTGCGACAGACTCTCAACTGGCCCGTTGGATCCGTGATTGGCAACGCTGCACACGCAGCAACAGCAGTGCTGCAAAAACATCACACTGAAGCCCGTGTGGCAGAGTATCTTTCTGACGTGGAGGGCATGCGAAAGGTGATCCTCGCGCATGCATTACATCAACAGCATCAAGGCTCACTCACCGAGATACCAACACTCACTCTACTGTCTACCCAGGTTGTCCTCGAAACAAAGAACGAAGCCTCGCTCGCAAAGGTTGAAGCAGAGCTGAAGGAGCGCGGCATTCTGCATCACAAATGGATCGAGCAGCCAGAAGGAATCGCTGCGTGCATTGCAACAGCGCCGTATCTGAGAGACGACGTCAAGGACTGTTTTAAAAAGTGTCAGCTGTATCGCTGAATTGGAATAAACATTTGGGGGGTTTTATTTTTTATTTTTGGAGAGCTTCCCCACACATGCTTTGAGAACTTGATGCAAAATGCCTCAGATACCCATCACATCGCACAACGAACAGTATAATCTACCATAACAGCGCCGGTAAAAAGAAATGCGCGATCGCGGTACTGTCGACTTGTGCGGGGTTCCAGTTGTACTGAATAAAAAATGGCGGTAAGAAAATAATACCGTGAGTAGCTTCCCTGCACAGATGTACTCGACGAATTTGATTATAAAAAGTTCAAATAATCCTGCGGAAAGGATGCCGTATCGGAGTGTGAAATTAACAATCAAACGCGCTCAGGCTGTTGTTGTGGCGACGCTGCTGCTGTTCATTTTCGCACTATCAAGGAACAACTGATTGGTAAAGATGGAAATTCCCTTCGTTCTCATTGTACAGTTTGCGCACGCGTGAGAATAAAAAAATTGCTATGCACAATGCAATGCCACAAACCTTCCCAAATTCCCCAATGTCGCCAAGCAGTTTCCCTGTGCATACGCTGTTGCTGCTATATATACGCGAGAGCTCTTGATTTCGTAACACGACATGTTGAGATTGAAGCGCCTGTGATGACAGCTTCTGACCGGGTCTGCGGAATCCACAACGCGGAGGCAGCCACCGGACCCATCAAATATCCGACTGATCAACTTGCATCTCGACCGTATAATCGATCAAAGAGTAGAGTGGAGGAATCCCTGGCAGCGCGAACCGGATGAAATATCTGATGAATGGGTGTGCAAGGGGGACGCGTCGAAGCTTGTGATGACTGGTTGAGGTTGACAGCCCCTCAGAGGCAGATAGGCTGACGCAAGTACGTTCATAAACCGCCAGTTGCCACTGATTCCGAGACGGTTTCCCCAACGGCTCGAAGCAAGCGGACGTCGCTCAAAGATTAAAAGCTGCCAAAACACCCAAACAAACAACAACTTCAAACACGTACACGCATACTAGTAACTGGTTGAAATTGATATCGATGATTGCATCGGGAATTTGACAGATGCACTTACCTTTCATTTTCCCTCACGTATGAATGCATACACGCAGTTGTCTCACACATTCATCCTCCCACTGCGCGCAAGACTTTCTCGTGTCTATTCCCGCGACGATGGAGCGCTCATCCGAATTTATTCACTTCCAGCCCAACCACTGCAATTTCGTACTTTAAACACCAATTCGAACTCGAGGGCGAGACCGGGAAGGCAATATTCTCCAGAAAAGAGTCTGCCTTGGCTGGAATGTATGCGGTCCAGCGTTTAGGTCCAGCGTTCAAGTTACGATGTGTCGGCAAAAGTTGCAAGCTTGAATCCAGCGAGTGAGCACTGACCATGGAACCTGCAAAGTCAAACGTATGATACCGGTGAATACGAGCGGCGAATTAAGCGCGGAGATGAATCGGTACTGCTTGGCCCCCCGGGAGGTGCACGACGGATCAAAGACCCAGCCCGAATCTATACAGCGAGGCAGACCGTCATCGAACTTTCAATAAGCGCAATAGCAGGGGTGCTGAAGCCGTCATCCAAGACTGTAAGGATTTTGTTGCTTGTTGTTTGGTGGTTTCACTGACGAGGATTTCAGACTTTATTATTTTAACCATCCCCACAGGCAAACACTGATTTCACCGACCGACGGGGTTGCGACCGGTTTATTTGACACTGGAAACTCTGTTCCAAATTACCGAGAACGAGGACACCAATCCACACCCGGATTTCAACAAAGAACCGCCCATTCGAATCCAACAACACGCTATCAAAACCCTAAGACCCACTTTTGCAGGATGAACACCAAGCGTAGTCACCGCGTCTGCAACCGCAAGAATTTTCTGTTCAAGTGCGTGGCACCAAATTCACTCACTCCGCAGCAATCAGTCTGATAATTATAAACGTGCCGATCCAAAATCACGCACCAGTCGACCGCGTAAATGAACTTCTACCAGCGGTGCTTCATGTACCAAGCGGCAAAATGACCGGCAAGCGGTAGCAAGCTCCATGCGACAACCATAACGACCTACCGGGAAAAAATACGGGGTTGGTTGTACAATGTCACCGGTGGCGTCAAGGCCGAGTTTCGACACGTCAAATGAGAAGGATAAATTGCGCATATAAAACCACCCACAAGACACGGACGAAGGAGCGTAATCGATGGAAACAGCGGAGGTACCGCCATGTTAAGTGCGGCGACGGAACGATGGGAGCAAGCGCAGCTACCGAAGCATACCACCAGGTTCCCAGCGCCATGCAAGTTTCAAAATTCAGTGTTTCAATTGTGTGATGTGAGACTAACAGTCATGAAGCAAGAACCGGCGCTGAGTTCAGACAGTAATTGTCAGGCACAACAACATACAAACGAAGCAAAAGGGGGTGGAGGGATTATCAAAACAAGGTTGGGATTTTCATGCGATTCTGCTGAGAGAGAGACTTGACAGAACAAAAAAAAAAGTTCCTCCAAACCCCCAACACTCCTATCACACATAAGGTACATACCAATGCTCTATTTCCACTCTATGCTGGTGCTTTATACTCACTGCAACCCCTTTGACTTTTGACCATATCAGAAATGGTATCCATGAAGATGTTTAGGCAGCTCGCAGCCAACCGCCACCTGATCGAGGTGTGCTTGATCGCGACGGCCTTGTGGCTGCACGCCAAGCAGGTTCTCAAAGAAGAGGGTGAGTGTGGGGTTAAGTGCTGTCCAGGTCCATTGATGCGTATCCGTTTTCTTGCCAGATCCCCCCGCTTCTTCAGAGCAAACTGGACTACCACAAACAAAAGCCAATGAGTCACACGCTGTTGACCACATTGGCGAAGCCCCAGTGCTCGGCAAGCCCGATGGTGCAAGGCACCGTTTAAACCCTCTGGCAGCTAAATTTGTGCCTGCGTCAGCCAAGGGTCTTAACGTATACGCACCTGAGTTCTATCCGTCGTCTCCTTTCCGTTTTTGATAGATTCTGTTCCGTACATATTTTAGATGTTTCTCATTTTTATTCCTTCTCTTCTCTCGTATTTGCGGCATCGCATACCTGTAAAGTATGCAGTAATTTATTCTAATTCGCAATAAACGCGCTCTTTCCTATCTTTTGAGCTCGTGCTTTCCCTTTGTTTACCTGAATCAGAACCCGCAATTTCCTACCTATCAGATCGCATAGCTAAAAATCCACCATAAATGCGCAGTTTCGAAGAAATGCGCGATCGCGCTGCTGTTGACTTGTGCGGGGTTCCAGTCGCTCTGAGATATAGAATGGTAAAAAAAATGTTACATTGAGTAGCTTCCCTGCATAGACGCACTCGACGAACTTGATGAAAAATAGGTCAAATAATCCTGTGGAAAAGGATGCCGTTTCGGAGTGTGAAATTAACAATCAAACGCGTTGAGGCTCTGGTTTTGGGATGTTCGAGCGATCCCGTTTGCTTGCTCATTTTCGCACCCAACAAGGACAACTCCTTCGTAATTCAAGCACTGCGCAATGTTGTGAAGATGGAAATTTCCTTTCATTCTCTTTGTCCAGTTTTCGCACCTGACGTGCAAATGGGTCAGAATAAAAAAAAATTGTTAATGCACAATGCCACAAACCTTGCCCACTTGTCTTCGGTCGCCAACGCAGTTCCCATACGCACACACTGTTGCTGCTGCATATACGCACGAGAGCTTGATGTCGCAAAATGGCATGGCGAGATTAGAGCGCCTGTGATGAGACCTTCTGACCGGGAATCTGCGGAATCCACAACGCGGAGGCAGCCAGCGGACCCATCAATATCCGACCGATCAACTTGCATTTCGACCGTATCATATATTGAAGAACTGAGTGGATGAATCCCTAGCAGCGAGAACCGGATGAAATATCTGATTAGTGGGTGCAAGGGGGACGCGTTGAAGCTTGTGATGACTGGTTGGGGTTGACAGCTCCCCTGAGCCCACTAAGTTGATGCAAGTACGTTCATACAGCGTGGCGCTGACGTCGAGACGGTTTCCTCATCGGCTCGAAGCAAGCGGACGTAGTCAACGACAAAAGCGACCAGAACACCCAAAAAAAAAATGCAACAGCTTTAAACATGTGCAAGGATACTAGCCACAGGTTGAGATTGATATTCATGATTGCGTCGTGAATTTGAGAGATGCGCTTACCTTTCATTTTCCCTCACGCCTGAATGAACACACACAATTGTTTCACACACTTCATCCTCCCAATGCGCGCAAGACTTTCTCGTGTCTATTCTCGCGACGATGGAGCGCTCATCCGAATTTATTCAGTTCCAGCCCACCCACTCCGATTATGTGCTCTGAACACCATTTCGAGCTCGAGGGTGAGACCGGTGTGACAATATTTTCGAAAATAGATTCTGCCTTGAGTCGAATATACGCTGTCCAGCGTTCAGGTCCAGCGTTCAGGTTACGCCGTGTTGGCAAAAGTTGCAAACTCAAACACTGCAGCTTGAATCAAGCGAATGAGCACCGACCATGGAACCTGCAAAGTCAAACGTACGATACCGTTGAATACGAGCGGCGAATTAAGCGCGGCGATGAATCGGTACTGCTTGGTCCGGGAGTTGTACGACGGATCAAAGACCCCACCCCGAATCTATACAGCGAGGCAGATCTTCATCGAACTTTCAATAAGCGCAGTCTCAGGGATGCTGAAGCCGTCATCAATGACTGTAAGGATTTTTTTTGCTTGTTGTTGTTTGGTGGTTTTACTGACGAGGATTTCTGGCTCTTTTATTGTAACCTGTAGACCACCATCCCCACAGGCAAGAACAAACTGATTGACATCAGCGACCAAGTCAGAACTCGGAATCCAGTCGTCCCATGTCCAGGCTCCAATCCACCCTCGTTTTCGTCATTTCGCTTTCAGCTTTCTCCATTGCGGCCACAGCTGCGGCACGTTTCGCTTCTCGAGTGAAAGCCAAGGAGAAAGAAACTCAACGAGAATCTGTAAACGAGGAAATGGGAGCACCTTCCGCAAGTATTATCCATGTTGCGCTCAACAGAAACCCACGGAGGTAGTGTGTTCACCTCGTCCTGGCTGGGTTTCTTCAAAATGGTCCGATTTTGCTAATCATAACTTACAAAAAGAGCGGGCTAAAAAGTATCACACAAACAAACAAACAAACAAAAAACTGACTAGTCATGTTTAGCGAGCACGCCCCACGCCCCCGTATGCAATTGCATTCTCACGCGCTGAAAGTAACCGCGCAATCGACAGCTGCGAGCAAGGTAAAGTTGCGCGCTGTGTTGATGTACGTTGCTGATTCCGTTCATTCCAGCTCAAGGCACACAGCAAGTCTTCAAACGAAAAATTACCACAAGCAATGACCGTAACCGAGAGAATTCTCACAACAAGCAAACCCATGAACTCCACAAGAAAGCTGAACACCATTGTCCCCAGTGTCAACCGGCCAGGCTGCGATATCCGCAATCTGCAGGCAGCAAAGCCACTCCCCAAGCCCACTTACGCGTCTCAGATCGCCACCAAATCCAAGACAACCTTGAATTTGCACCCGCTGCGCAAAATGGAGCCAATGAAAGCTGCTGGTGACTTGTTGATGAAATCGTTTGGCAAACGCCCGAACGACAACAGTCTGCGAGCGTCCGGTCTAGCCACCTGCAAATCAACTTCAGTTTCAGCTTCTCGGTCCACTTTCTACGGAAATAATGCAGCCGTTGCGGCAGAACCCCAGCCGTTCTCTGCTACGCCCCGCCCCACAAACGGAACCCAAACCAGTTTTGTCAACATTTCCGCGCAACTCTTCGCACAAGACCGTCGCAGCAAGTCAAGCTCGGTAGAAGTTGCTGAAAAGACGCGGAGACTTGAGAGAGCCATTCAGAATCTCGACCAGCTGCTGCAGCAAGCTTCCAGCTTTTCAGCTTCATTTTCTCGGCCAGAATCCAAACTGAACAAGAATATGAGCGAAATGCTTTTGGAAGTGGATGAACTCATTCAAAGTCATAACCGTGAAAGCCAGCGTGACATCCGACCATTGAACGCCCTTTCGACGTGTGCTCAGTCATTCAGTAACTTGAACTCCGAGTCACTCCAGCAAAATCAAAAGGCGGAAAGGAGACCGGCACTGAGTTTGACAAAGACTCAGAGCGCATCTGTCTTTCAAACTTCCACAAAGCCTCACGCACGCACCTCTCCTTTGGCAGCATCACCTTTTAATACACATACCGGTACGTGTCTTACCTGACTTATAAACTCTCTTCTCATTTGTTGTTTTTGAAGGAACGGCTCTTGCAAGAAAGTCGGGAATTTTGAATGCAGGCCTTGACGGACGTTCGACGAATGTCAGTAAAAGAGACTTGCCCCCCGTCTCGATCGCTGTATCCTCAGTCCACTGTTAACATGTCCGTCGGTGGCAAATCTTCCATGGACTCGAAACCATTGATCACGTCTGGGCTGCCATCCAGGCAGTCTTCTCGCGAATCTGTGCAAACCGCAGTCCGGGAAGCATTGTCGATTCAGCCCGCCAATGCACGTACTGGTGAGTGTCTTACCTGACTTATAAACTCTCTTCTCATTTGTTGTTTTTGAAGGAACGGCTCTTGCAAGAAAGTCGGAAATTCTGAACGCAAACCTTCATGCACGTTCAATCAATGCCAACAAAGGTGGCAATCCCACATTCAATTCCTCGACTCGACTGCTGAATCATCAGTCCAGTGTAAACGTGTTCCTCGCTGGCAAATCTTCCAGGGACTCAACACCATTGATCCTGTCTCGGCTACCATCCAGGCAACCTTCTCGAGAATCCATGCAAGCCTCAGCCCCTAAAGAATTGTCTAAGCAGCCTGCTCGGGAAACCATGCAACGCTTAGCCTCTGAAGTATTGTCGAGACAGCCAGCTCGGGAATCCATGCAACCTGCTGCCCCTAAAGTATTCACTAAGCAGCCTGCTCGGGAGACCATGCAACCCTCAGCCCCCAAGGCGTTGCTGGGATCTATGACAGCGGCAAACCCTCGCAAATCGAGAGGGAGTGAAATAAGCACATCATCGATCAGGTTTCAAGAAACTTCAAAACCCGCCAGATCATACTTTGTGTCACCAATGGCAGCTTCGACGAAAGAATCTTTCAACCCATCGTATCCCATCTCAAACCACATCCATTCATCATCTCACCCTCCGGCTAGTGCTACTTCTTCGAAAAAGCGGTACAAGAGCCTCAGCACCGTAAAAGAGCAGTCTTCTGAAAACAAATGTACCAAACTCGCACCATCACAAACTGGAACAAGAACGCCAGATTCACCTGTTTTACAAAAATCAAGCGACATGGGAGCTTTCCGTCGAGGTACTCTGTCAGTCTCCTCAGTTTCAGATGCATCGTCTGCTCTACCAAAAAATGCGCTGGAGTGTAGGACAATTTCACACGACTCTTTTACTCAATCAAGAATAACTGAGAGATATTTCTCTTCAAACGCTGTGAACCAACGTTCACAACTATACAATACCATCATGGAAGACGCCACAATTATTGAAGTCGGCAGATTGGAGGAAGCTTTTGAGCAAGTGCCTCAATCCAGCAGGCAGAGTCCCATAATACTCGAAAACCATCAAGCTGAGGAGAGCTTCCGATTAGATGACTTTAGTTTTCAAATTCCCAGCTCGCGACATTTCACGCAGTCACCTAGTCCTTTGTCTCACAGTTTTCGCGATCTGCAGCCGGATGAATCATTCCGTCATGAGGATGTCAGTGTGACTGTGAACCAGGACGTCAATATCGAAAGTGAATCTTTGACGAAACAATCTGTCTTACGGTCAACGCCATTTGATGATATGAAAGAGCAACCGGCATTGGAACCCAGTGCGCTTTGTCCTGGAGACGAAGCGAAATTAGCTCGGGCGACAATGATCAAACGCGGAACATCCTTGGTCTTTGCCGAGAAGCGAAGCCCCAAAAGAAGCATCCAACTATGGGCATCCAGGTTTGATATCCACCTCAACGCTTTTGCTTCGGAGCCAAAGCTTGAGTTAACCTCACAGGCCAACAATACTGACGCTGAAATGTCTCAAGCCGTGCTCGATTACATGAAATATGTTCTAGGTATGTAGTACTGTGGGGGTGTGATGCAGTCTGAGTGTTGACAACTTCTTTTAAGCCTCGCACGCAAATCAAAACCTTATCACTCGACCTAACTTACCGATAGTTGACATCAGAAAAGTGTTTCAAAATCCCGCCGACTTATTCTCAGTGGTATGAGCTGTGTTTTGTTTTTTTGTGTGTCTGAACAACTGACGAAGTTGGTAACGTTGAAGGGACAAAACGACGACGGCCAAATGGGTGTATTCAACGATGAGTACAGCGGCGGAATCCCATGCTCGAACGTAATGAAAGCCGTGAAGCTGCCAGTTTGCTCTCCGTTGGTGAAACTTGTCTCGGGAGGCATGCACACGGTCGCGTTGACCAGTAGCGGCGAGGTACGTTCTTGTCAATCCTTGTGTTTTTGCAGTTTAAGTTTGCTAACATGAAATTGTGCCAAAGGTATTATCCTGGGGTGCCGCTGATTTCATCGGACGAATCGACAGCTCGAAGAATTGGCAGCCGCAGTTGATTTCGTTTGATTCAAAAATAGGCGATGCTGTATGTGGAGAGTGCTTTACAGCAGTGATAGACAACCACGGTCGTATATGGGCCTGGGGTTCATTCAGGGTGAGTGAAGGACCTGCTTCCTTTCGGTTCTGCTTATTGACCTTTTGGACAGAACACGGAAGGAAAAGAACAATTTAGCTCAACCACTTCACGGCAAAAGACGCCGATTAACCTGGAGGGAAGTCGGGGCCAAGTGTTCGTGGCCATCGCCGCAGGCGAGTCACATCTGTTGGCACTGTGCAGCAAAGGCAAAGTTTATGGATGGGGAATCAATAGCCATGGGCAGCTAGGTTGGCCAAGCCGGCCTGAGGGTCGTCAAAAGCTATGTTCACGAGTCCGATTTGTTTTACCGCCAAATTTTCAAGTGCGAAGGATATTTGCAGCGGGGTTTTCAACATTCGTGCAAGGAAGTCATTCAGATGATCATCAAACAAGAATCTATGCATGTGGTGGCAACGGTTACGGCGAATTGGGAATGGGCGATTTTGCAATCAAATGGCATTTGTCAGAGGTGGAATCTATGAGAGGGCAGGAAATTGAGGACATAAAAGGAGGATTGCAGCACACGGTTCTCTTGAGGAAAGATGGAAGTGTGTGGGTAGCAGGTCGAGGACAGAATGGTCAACTTGGTTTGGGAAGTGGGGTGGAACACGTGCAGGTGTTCACCCGCCTTGACTTGCCAGCCAAGATATCCTCCATCGCTTGCTCAACGTCTGGGAGCCAGACGTGTACGTTGGGGTCAACTCTTTGTCTTGTCACTTTCTCACGCGTTTTTTTTTTTTTTGAACAGATCTGATCAATGACGATGGCGAGCTCTTTTCGTGCGGATACAACTGCTACGGCCAGTTGGCGTTGAAGATGGATGAGGATGCCATTTATACCCCGCATCAAGTGCCACTGAAGGGACGAACGGCGATTCTGGTGTCTGCTGGATGCCAGTTCGCCGTTCTGTCCGCCTCAGGCAAATGATGCGGGTATCTACGCATCCTCAACAACAGGGGACCTGTAAGTTTAAAGCCAAAAAAAAAAAAAAAAAAAAAAAAAAAAAAAAAAAAAAAAAAAGAAAGAAAAAGGAAAAAAAAAAGAAAGAAAAAGAAACAAAAAAAAGAAAAAAAACTTTTGTCCCCCCCCTCCGTTTTATAGTTTTTTGAATCGTTGTTGAAATATTTTTAAATAAATAAATTATCAAAAAAAATCTGTCTTCAAAAACGCGGTGCAACTGACCACGAACCGCGTTTCTGTTGCTCTTCAAATCACACGGCCGCTCAATCGATAGCATACGTGCCGCTGCCTCCGTTCGTTGGCGGTGCTGCCTCGACATCCGGTGCTGGGTATTGTGCGGAACGGAGGCCTCGGACGTTGCAGAGCTGTACTGCAGAGCATGTGGCGTAAATCAGGCCGTGTCAGCAAGCCTGGAATTCTGGGATCGTGTGAGTGTTTGAGCTATCGAGTCAGCTGAACTTGACCCGCTGGGATTTATTGTAGGGCTTTGCACATGGGCGAAAGGATAGTACTTATACGGCGGTTCGAACTTGCCGGACTCGTGTGCAGTTTATTTCAAGTGTCCAGACAACAAGGTGAACAGACGATGATTGTGACGCGCCATTTGACCTTACCATTCATATCCAATGAAACAGATTTCTTCATCAGATCAAACGTTTTGCCTGAATTGCCCGACGGATTTGACAATCGTGAACGGCCAGGCCACTTTGCCGCTGTGACAAGTGTCAATATCTCGGGCAGCTGCGTTCGAGTTTCGCAAAAGTATTAGACGAGCCTAAACCATGGCTCCTCAGAAACTCGAGGCAGCAACAATGCTACACTTTCGCCAGTAGAAAGCAAACCATGTCAGTATGGATCGTATCCAAGCCCCGACGCGTCAACATGGATTGCTGCTTGCTTTTTGTAAAAACCTGAACCACAAACAAACTCCCATCCCCGACCGACGCGTTTATGGTGCATAGTCACTCTTTGTGAGCAAACTCGCATTTTTAAAACCATCAGCAACCGGCATACTTGCTACATTAGCGAGCGATTCAGTTCACGGAATCCAGTCGTCCCACGTGCCTCCAACGCCGTTCTTGTCGCAAAATAGGGACAGAGTACTCTGCCTTGACCCTTGAACAATATTAGTCAAGCCCGTGATAGTGCCCTCGACATCAGATTCTATCCCCACTGAGCCCTGCGCTCAAAAGACAGAAATGCTTGGAAATACGTTTTGGATTCTGCCGTGTCATCAATCTAAAGAAACAATCCACCATAAATACGGAGTTTCAATGAAATCCAGGAGCACGCTACTGACTGATGGACTCGTGTGGTCTCAGCATCAACTTTGCACGAAAAAACCCCCCCACTGTTCGAACAAGTGCTGGAAATAAAGATTGAACTTTTTTACGTGTAATTTAGAGTGTGCGCGGTCTGGTAATCATTGGTATATATTCCCATCGATTGATGAATGCAAGAAGAGATGTATCAAGCCCAAAAAATTGATGTCAAAAATGTGAAAAAATTGTTCGGCGCATTTGAAATGGATTTCCAATCCAGATTTACTATAAAAGGAACACAATTCCACCTCCCCACCTTCCAATATATCCAGCAACACAAACAACAATGTCCAAATTTACAATCAGAAACATCGCAGCTGCGAGACCCTTGGTAAGGACAACTCGCATACCACTCACCACCCCAACACCCACTGACACAAATTGTACTCTCAGGAAACGCAAGACCCATTCCTCTTTGCTGTGTACCACAAAGACCACTACCCAGCCGGTGACGATCAAATGCAAGCTCCTCGTCGAGGAAACGGGAGCGACTGGAGCGTAGCAGCTCCTTATCGCATGTACCATGGCGACCGCGTACCGGGATTCCCTCAGCACCCACACAGAGGATTCGAGACTGTTACTTGCACGATCGAAGGTCTAATTGATCACACGGATTCAACCGGCTGTGCTGGACGGTATATTGCTCATTCAGGTGCTGGGATACACTGTTTTGCTGAACAGCCGTGACTTACAGATACGGAAACGGGGATTTACAGTGGATGACTGCAGGAAAGGGTGTCGTGCATGGCGAAATGCTACCGCTGATCAAGCAAACTCCCGACGGCAACGTGATCAAATGGTTCCAAATCTGGCTCAATCTGCCCAAAAAGTCAAAGATGGTCGATCCCAACCAGAGTGAGCTTCTTTCTCATATTTATCAGTAATCCCACATCTTTGCTAACTGCACAACATAAAATAGTGATGCACTGGGCCGAGAAGATTACAAAGTTCACAACCCCAGATTCCCTCACCACTGCAACCGTATGGGCCGGATCCCTGTACGGCCACAAAGCGTTACCCCCAATCCGCGACTCATGGGCAAACGAGGAAGCAAACCCTGGAAATGACGTCAACATCTGGTTCCTGCAAATCCAACCCGGTGGCAGCATCACGCTCCCAAAAGCCGCATCATCTCGCAGCACGCGAAGTCTTTACTTTGTCGAAGGTACCGCGCTCACTCTAAACGGGGCAACGAAAGTGCCAGACTTGAGTCAAGTCGAGTTTGCGGACCCAAGCCAAGAAGAAGTGTTACTGGAGAACTTGGGACCCAAGCTGGTGGAGGTGCTTGTTCTGCAAGGAAGAAAGATGGGAGAACCGGTTGCCAAACATGGACCGTTTGTGATGAACACGCAGCAGGAGATTGCGCAGGCGTTTAATGACTACCGAATGACGCAATTTGGGGGTTGGCCTTGGCCTGAGGATGCCATGGTCTTTCCACGGGAGAAGGGAAGGTTTCTAGCATTGAAGGGTGTTTCGGAAGAGCTTCCACCAAAAAGCGAGGATTAGTGTGCATTGTCAATACGCATCACGAATAAATTGTGCAGTTTTTTATATTGCCTGACAAACAGAGTTGACAAATATCATACAAACAAACAGTCATGTTCAGCGAGCACGTCCCACGCCCCCGTATGCAATTGAGTTCTCACGCACCGAAAGTTAACGCGCAATCGACAGCTGCGAATAAGGTAAAATTGCGCGCTGTGACGATGTTCGTTGCTGATACTGTTCATTCCAGCTCAAGGCACACAGCAAAACTTCAAGCGAAAAATTACCACAGGCAACGACCGTAACCGAGAGAAATCTCAAAACAAGCAAACCTATCAACCCCACAAGAAAGCTGGACACCTCTGTCCCCAGTGTACCTCGGCCTTGCTGTGATATTCGCCACCTGCAGGCAGCAAAGCCACTCCCCAAACCCACTTACGCGTCTCAGCTCGCCACCAAATCCAAGACAACCTTGAATTAACACCCGCCACGCAAACTGGGACCAAGAAAAGTTGCCGAAGACGCGTTGATGAAGTCATTTGGGAGGCCTGTTTCGATTTCAAAAAGTGCTTGTGAAATCTCGCGCATTTCGCTTTTGGATGGATTGACAATCGGTAGCGGACATTTCCAAGAGACCGGGGTCGTTTGTGGTGTCCCACCAAATTGGAGAGTTCTTGTTTTGGTGAACCTGCATTTAAAGAGGTTAACAACCACTGGCAAAAATTAGGTAAAAGTTGGTCCAAACTCTCAACAAAAGGTGGTGGTAATGGTTACCGAGGAAGCCATACTGCCGAAGATCTTGTCGTACATGGCCCGCATCTCGGGCGTCACAAAGATTTCAAAGACTTGCCAAGAAGTTTGTCTTTCGTCCGATCTATCCGACAGATGAAAAGCGCAAATCTATGATTGAGTAAGTTGTATGCGGGTCTACCTGGTATGGTTGATACTTACCACCCACCCTCAGACGGAGCAGCCGCGAAGCAAATCAACCGGCAGATGAAGAGTGCCGACGATGCAGCAATGACCGCGTACCTTACTGTCAGTTCCTCTGCAATTTCATAGACAAGTTGGGCCAATTAGCTGATGCTATGTCTGCAACTGTCTCACATTTAAAAACAGAACTTCAAAGAGTTCCAATACACGACGCGTGACAAGACGTTTGTGGAAAAGATTCTCGGAGCAACTCCCGATGTGTACCATGGATCCGTGTTCCCGAACGGTGGAACAATGTCCTGTTACTCAACCTTACCTATTGTCATTCTCAATGGTTCCCTTCCTTTATTCCATGTCTTCAAGATCGTCGCAGCTTCGGACACGCAATGCTCCGGGGGATCGAACCGGGAATTCTCATTTGCTACGCGCTTATTTTCGTGTGTGCGGACATTGCGTTCGATTCTGTTCCCGCATCGGCCCTTGTGATTTGCGCCATGGACGCGGCGTTGGTGTTTGTGCGCACGCATTTCGGCGAGCGCAACTTGTCCATCAAAATGCTGCTTGATTGGAAGTTTCTTATTTGAAATCAATAAACCGAATGAATGGCTTGATAGGTCGATGAATAAATGTTTTGACAATGAATACTAAAATCATAGAGGACTCTCCAGGTCCAATTCCACCCCACGTCTTCACTTGGCAGGCTCGGCAGCCGGTGCAGCAGACACAGCTTTTGCCTGTGCGACAGAAGGAATCAGTGCGCCCTCCCCATCCTTCCCAATCCTATCAACAATGCCTCCTTTCTTCAATTCATCGCGTTCATGAATCACCAAATTAAATGCCAGTCCTTCCAACTCTTTCTCGGCTGCCGCTTCTCTTTCCTTTTCATCTACTCCAACCTGTTCTTTCATTTCTGCGGCAGCTCCGGCTGGTGCTTGCATCATTCCCATCAAATTCTCTTTGCTCAAGCTCCCACTTTTTAAGAGTCCGCGAATCGCCTCCTTTGTAGAATTGTACACTTCCTTAAATACGGCTCCAACTGCCGCATCAATCTTAAATAACGGCCGGCCCACACCTAATCCAGCGCCCATCTGATTTCTCGCAAGTAGCAAATCATCACACATGCGCACAGTCGCAATTCCCAAACTCAATGTCATGGTCGCGCAAATGACCACATCAACGACACCTCCAACAACAGTGCCAACTCCAGGAATCATTTTCAACAAATCGGCGCCCATGAGACCAACAAACGGTGTGGCCATCACGTTCTTGAAAAGGCCCCAGTACGTGCTTGCGTTTTCGAATCCGTAAACGCTGCAGATGGAATTGACAAGAGCCAGTTGCGTGGCAACGAGGATGGGCGCATCCACAAACGGAAGCGGGTTTGCGCCGATGCCGGTGGATATCAAAGTGGTTGTGATGACAAACGTTTTTGCGTATTCGAATTTCGTGACGGTGTCAATGAGCTGTGCGATTTGGTATCTTCGAGTTGCTTGTGGGGTTTTTGAGAGCAATGATTTGCATTTTGTGTGAAGTGTCTGTTCAAAGGCGGGTGGGGGTGGCGATGGAATTTCTTTGACTTTGAATGGACATAGACCGTATAGATCGCATGTTTTGTTTGTGCAGTACCATCCTTGCATTGTTGGCATGCCGTCGACGGGTCGCTTTGAGGTTTTGGAGTCGCATTCCATGCACGTGGGTGGAAGGGGGTTGGACACTTGGACGATTTCGAAGAGGGGAGCAGTTATGGCTACTACTTCAATTGCGCCGTCTTTGGATGGAGATTGCGCATCGTCTGGCTTACTGTCGGCTTTCTTTGGTTCAGATGCCGCAGTTTCAGCCACAGAGGCCGTTCTAGATGCAATTTCTTCGAGCTTCGTTCGCAGCACTTCTTCAGCATGTGCTGCCTTTTCTGGAGTGAGTTCGTCCGCGCGAGAGATGCACGCGAGAAGTGGAATGTTGCGTTGCAGAATGGCATGACACGCAAGCTCGTCCTCCTCCGTAAACTGGTCGGCAGCAACAAAGTACCAGGCCATGTCGAATGCAAGTGTCGCAGTTCCGTCTGCGAGAGTGTCGCTGCTGACTGAGAAACAATGAAATCTGGGTCAACGAGGCAAGTGGAGATTGAAGAGTCTGAGTTACGCACCGTACTGGACACAGTCCGCAGCGCTCTTGATCTCAACCACACGAACGAATCCTGCCTTGTCTGCAGCGAGAATGAACGCATCTGGATGCAGGAGCTCCGAATTGTCCACCAGGACAACTGGCACAGGATCAGCCTCTGCAACTCCTTCTTTCCCGATCTCTGCTTCAGTTGCACCGCCATCGATTTCTTCTTTTGGCTTCTTCTCTCTCTCGACGGCAACCCCAAACACACGATCCACCAGCTGGGACTTTCCCAAGCCATCACCTGCTCCGGCAACAAGAAGCGACAATGGAGCACCCATCAATTGTTCGGCGAGGGAATGGCCATGAGCCTTCTTCTCCTTCGCGTTGGCCTTGCCCTTGTCTTGGACCTCTTTTACAGTTTCGAGCTGGCCCTGCCCGGATTCATTCGTATCGTTGGCATTCGCATCTGTCGCTAGTTTGGTACCCGACATGCGGCGGTACAAGTTGCTCATCCGTCCACCGATGCCTGACATTCGTTGGTGGACTGGTTTCAGATATACTTATAATTGAACACCAATGCTTTATTTCAGTGGGCGGCTCATGATTTCTTGTATCCTTCCCCTCCGTCGTAAATGTGACCCTCCGATTCAAGCGCCTGGATCGCAATACTGTAACCGCAGTTTCTGTTAGCATCAGATCATTCTCGCTCCAATAAAACAAGAAACAACGAAAAAATTACGCACTCAATGTCTTTGGCGGATGCAAGCCCTCTCAGCGTCGACTGAATCATTTCGACATACAGCCCCGAGGACTGCTGGTCGATCAGGCTCATGATGGCCGCCTCGACACGAGGCATGTGTGCATACGCGTTTTGAACTCCTCCCATGTTTCCACCTGCTCCGTGTGCGGGGTTGTAAACGTTGCTTCCGGCTGCATACGCCGAAGAGTTGAAGGCGTTTGCCTGGTCTGCACTCATGACAGGGTTCTGTCGCAATTGCAAGACAAGAGAATGTCAGTGATCAGTTTTGCCAGTAAATGAAAGACAAAGATGAAAAGTGTTGAGAACCAGTGATGTGGGCCCACGCGTCAGCTGCAAATGCACATAGACGCACTCTAAGTTGTGGAAGGTGACTTCATCCAAGCTTGCGACGGGATACGCAAAAAAGTTGTTGACTTGGATGGTGTTTGTTTTCGACACAAACTTCGCAGTGCCGAATACTTTGACGTAGGTTCCTTCGCTGGGTTTTTTTTTCAACTCTGTTTATACAAAATTCGGACATGCGCCAAACAGCTCAGTAGCACTCACGCCAGCGTCGAAACATCCGCGTCTCCAGAAGAATCAATAAACTTTGTGCATTCGACACTGCTGACGCCGTCCGACACGAGATACTTGAGGAACTGGGACGTTACGGTCGACTGCGAGATGCGGCCCATAAGCTTGACCTGTCAAAAGAGAGAGAAACAAGGAGATTGAATACAATTGGTTGAATACAATGAGTTGTGGGCCCATCGTGCAATTGAAGGGCCGAGTGATGCTTCTTCATACCAGATTCAGCTCCTTCCCATCCAGCATTACAGGTCCTTCGACACCGCCTTCTGGTCTCGCACGCAGCAACGCTTTGATAGAAACAGGAACCAGTGACTGGTCCTTGAATGCTCTCTGTGCAGCACCGGGTGAACCAGATCCGCCTTGCGACCCAGCAACAAAGCCGCCCCCATACCCCATCGTTTGCGATGGACTCGCGAAATTGCTGTTGTTGTTTGCGTTGGTATTACTGTACGCGCCCGTGTTGTTATTGTTGTTGTTGCTGTAGCCGCCGTATCCAGAGTTGTCTCCCATCATTTTCCGAAGGTTTCAAGTTTTATGATTGCGTAAAATATTTAACATCCTCGGATAAACCCACATCATGGCTGAACAGTCAGTTCTGCTCGCCACCGCCGGTTACGACCACACGATCCGTTTCTGGGAAGCCCTTTCCGGCATCTGTGTGCGCACAATCCAGCACACCGACTCGGTAGCGACAGCAATCCATGCCAACCCGCACCGAAGCAGCTAATGGCGAGTACACATTTACAGCAAGTCAACCGTATTGCAATCTCGCCGGACAAGCGATTTCTGGCAGCAGCGGGTGAGTTTTTCAATTGCGCTTGTTGAGTACTCTTCCGATATTCAACTTTCGAATCAGGAAACCCGCATGTGCGGCTGTACGATGCGCAGACCAACAACGGGAATCCGGTTTGGCCTCTCTCTCCTTTCACCTGAACCAAGTTTCGCAGTGGCACCTCACTCACATACCCAACACTTCAAACATTTTTCAAAGATTACCTCATTCGAAGGTCACACCGCGAACGTGACGGCCCTCGGATTTCAATCGGCAGGTCGCTGGATCGTGACTGGAAGTGAAGACGGATCAATCAAAATTTGGGACATCCGGTTCGATTTTTGTATTCTGGCAGCGCCCGCCCGAACTCTCTCCGTCACGCATTTTTCAAGTGCATTGCTAACACAAGCGTCAATTCAGATCTCCAAACGTGCAGCGCGATTATCAACTCAAAGCTCCTGTGACTGACGTGATTATTCATCCAAATCAAGGCGAACTTGTGTCTTGCGATCAAAACGGGACCATTAAAGTTTGGGATTTGGGAGAAAACAGATGCACACACGAACTCGTACCGGAGGAAGATGTCCCTGTGAGAAGTGTTAGCATGGCGATTGATGGGAGTATCTTGGTGGCTGGAAATAACAAGGTAAGCCAAGTTTTTCCTGAATGGCGAATTCCGTTTCAAATTCATGGGTTTACTCGTCGCAGGGAAATGTGTATGTATGGAGGACCAAGAACAAGGGTGATTTCACGGACTTAGAGGCAGTGAAGCAAGTTCAAGCGCATAAGACCTATATCACGAAATGTCTTCTGAGTCCTGATACGCGTTCACTAGCAACATGGTACCTATATTTCCCCGGTTTTGCGGACATAGACAAACTCATCTGAAATAACCTTTTCTGCCATCACCTTTTGACGACATTTTGTTCCCTGTTAGCTCTGCTGACCATACTGTGAAAATCTGGTCTTCCATCGACCACGGCTTTGAACTTGAAAAAACGTTAAAGGGTCATCAACGCTGGTTTAACCGCTTTAGCTGTTTTTTCAGTGTTTCGAATTGCAACTGACTCGGTTCTTTCTTTATTCGAAAAGGGTCTGGGATGTTGCATTTTCTGCGGATTCGGCATACCTCGTTACTGGTGAGCAAAATATGTGAAGAGCTCAGAGGGTATCTGCATATTGACAATAACAATCTCACATAACGATCAGGCTCATCGGACAACAGCGCGCGCCTATGGGACTTGTCCAACTCTGAAACCATCCGTCACTACAACGGACATCAGAAGCCAGTCGTGTGCGTTGCTTTGCATGATATTTCCATTTAAAACAGAAGAAGAATCAGGACAACGCAGAAGAGAGATTGTGTAAATAAAGCCTCCCCTCTTGTTATCCAGCTGAGATGGCAGTTCCAAAAGGGTGGAAATGCTCAAATTCCTGAACCATAAAAATACGAAATGGACGCTGGCGACGATGACTTGGCCGCGATTCGGGCGAAACGAATGGCGGAAATGAGAGGCACGGGCGGGGCGGGAGGTGCCAATACGGCTCTTCCCGCGGGACTGACTCCTTCGAAATCGGGCAAAGAAGATGCCGAGAAACTTGCGTGAGAGAGCCTGTTGTGGGATCCAGAATGCGGCTCATGCACTCAAACCGCTACTTTTCTAATAACAGCCAGATGGACGAGATGCGCAGAACAATGGTGCGTGTGCTTGCTTTTTGATTGCTCGCACGAAAGGAGGAAAGACTCATTCTCAAACTTTTCTGAAAGCTCATCCAACTGCTGGACAACAGTGCGAGGGAACGGCGTAAGTAAAGTTCGTTGTGCGTGCTTGCCAATGTTGTCTCCTTATTCCTGGACATTCAGTGGCTCGTATTTCCATCGTCAAACCTGAAAAGGCGCGAGCTGTCGAAGATCTCTTGATTCGAATGGTTTCTTCTCTTCTTTATGGAGCAAGTTGTACTCTGGGACCTGACACAGAACAACTCCTTACGATAGGCACAAAGCGGGCAATTGCGCGGGAAGATTAACGAGAATATGCTGATTGACCTGCTGGAGCAACTGAATGAGCAGCAAGCTGCGAAGGTGGAATCGAAGATCAAGGTGCGTTGTGTAGTTTCAAGGCTTTCTCTCGCGTTGTCTCTGTCTCACTCTCCCTCTCTGTACGCGATCTAGATCACACGACGACCTGTCGCAGACTCGGACGACGACGAAGATTTGCTCGCAGGTCTTTGAATAAACTCAGTATTTAGTAACCGTTTGTATTTAAATGAGTCTGGGCGAAATCATGGAGAGTCAAATTTCCTTCCAAGCAAGCAATTCGTGGGTCAGTTTCGAATAAATACCCACGCTTTGTGCCCTTGTGCACACCATCGATTCAACCCAGCAAAAACGATGCAAAACAACCACCAGAATGAGACAAAGGGCCTGTGGGTCTTCATCCCCTGTCCAGACACACCGGCGCCCACCACTCATTCCGCGCGAACCAAAGCACGCCGTAGTGTCCATCCAACTCCAACTGCAACCCCCGAAACAAAGCCGTCATCTACTGCCAGCAATACCGTCGAATCCGACATGAAACGCAAACAACAAGCGGCAGAGAAGCGGCGAAGACAGGAAGAGCAACGCATGAGCTGTTACTTTGAAGTCGGGCCCAATGGACCCACCCTGGACTACGGTCGAATCCCCATTCTGCCATCGTCGACTTAAGTGTGAAACAGCACTCTGTATCTTCTATTTGGAGAAGGGCTCTCTCGAACCTTCCATGAATCTGCTGACCCCAAGTCTTCACTGTTGGTTGGCCACCGTGGACGGTAAATATCACACACACGCGCCACTTTGGTTGCCCCGTGTTTCGCTGCATGCGCCGAACCTACACAACTGCAGCAGCTACTATTTAAAGTGACCTTATACGTTAATTTTGATACCATATTGAAGCCTATTTAAATAAATGTCAATGACCGCTTGTTTACCAAGGAAGAGTATTGTCTTTCGTTTTGATCGATGGCAGCGTGTGGTTGGTTCTCTTCATCATTCTATGTACGGCAGGGAAGAAAAAACCGAGCGTACCAGGGGTTGAACCTGGAATCTCCTGATTCGTAGTCAGACGCGGTAACCATTTTGCCATACGCCCGTGATATTCTGTAAATTTTGAGACAATATCAACGTTTTAAACTACATGTTAGAAACCTTCATCAAAAGTATCTCATCGCTCAAATACATTTTAGGGCGGGAGACCAAGCGCATACCAACCGTCGCTGTCCTCCTTTGGCTTTTGTGGATGCGTGATGTCATCTTCAAGGAAGCCGATTTATTTCGAAAGTAAAAGCGCCTTCTTTCCTTCACAAAAGTATTTGCTTTGCTCCACTTCAGCAGCTTCATCGATGGCTGAGCGGCCTGTTGTCAAAACCTTCACAATGCATTATGATCCTGCCAAA
Organism: Chytriomyces cf. hyalinus JEL632; assembly: GCA_025435555.1. Lineage (NCBI taxonomy): Eukaryota > Fungi > Chytridiomycota > Chytridiomycetes > Chytridiales > Chytriomycetaceae > Chytriomyces > Chytriomyces cf. hyalinus JEL632. The sequence continues at coordinate 70,970 of JAIWWG010000044.1, read as the reverse complement.
GATCGATCTGCGAGAATCCTACGCTCCAGCTTCATTCGAGAATGCGGCCATGAATCGTAGAGCCTCTGCATCTTCCCAAGAGAGTATCGAATGACTTGTTTTCTTGTTGTCAACGCCGTCCGAACGACCGCGTAGTTATCAGCGGCAATTGAAAGACGTTTGTCCGAAAGCAAAAGCCGAGCTACTTCTTGGTTGCTGTTGTAGGCAATGCTGGTTTTAAACACGCGTTGTTGTCGTGGCATGGAAAAGAAGTGCCACCAACACGGACGAACCGCTTGAAACAGTGGCATTCTGCCCAGTGTTCAAGGCTCTACGTGATATGCCATGCTTGATCAAGACTTCCGTTATGCAATACGATCCTTCAACGCAGGACATCCACATTGCTTGGTCCATCCCCGCGCGAGTTACCCTTTGAAGCGGATCGTTGAGAAGGGCTTCAACGCAATTCACTTCTCTATGCGCAACTGCCGAAGCAAGGGCCATCGGTAGGTAGCTGGAAGCGGTGTCTTAGATGTGCCAGTGCAAAGGTAGCGTCCAGAACCAGCGCAAATTTGCGACACGCCCCCGCAAACTGGGCCAAGCCACCGTCTATCTGTGCTCGCATCAGAATCGATCGCAGTACTTCCACGGATGGTTTGTCCGTATCTTCTGGTTTATATGTACTTTCAGATGCGGCAAATACCTTTGTTTTGCTGAAATTGTCAAACAAATACCATCCCACCAAAAACAACGCGCTCGATCTGACACAGGTGACCTGTAACCGACCGATTCAAAGCTACAAATGCAAAAACTCGTCCAACTGGGAACGCTTTTCGCAACGATACAGACACATGCACATCCACAAGCATTCCCGCATATCGTCATTCATACAAAAAACACACACTCATTATAATACGTCTTATTCTTCGTAACATGCTTCCTAATGGGAAGCCTTCATCCAATAATAAACTCTCCTCATGCTCGTAACGGAGAAAAAATAAACCGAGCATTTTACTCAGTGGAAAAAGTACGGACTCTGCTTCACAAGATTCAAATCAAAATCACCCTTCGCAGGTAGCGGAGGGATCGCCAGATCGACCCACGTCAGAATCTTTTTCTTTGCCGCCTTCTTCGTCCGTTGTGCCGTTGCTGCTCGGCCGGTATCAGTTAAATGCTGTGACCATTTCTGCAGCATCTCTGGGTCCGACACTTCTACAGTCACAGGGTACTTGTGGGTTGCATTGCGCTCTTGCAGCTCCTTCTGTAAGTTGTTCATAATGTCTTTTGAGTGAAGAGTCACGAACGTGTCTCGCAGCGTCGAGGACATGGTGTCAATATCGCATGCATGCGTCCAGTAAGAATCGTGTACCGAGGCGAAATCAATTCCAGCCTGGTTACATGCAATTGCAGACAGCATCATATGTGTTGCGTCCAAAGAGTGAATAAAGTTGGGCGGGAATGCTGTTGATTGTTTCATTGGGTTCACGGGCGTCACTGCTGTGCTGTCACGAATCGTCACCGTCTGAAGCATGGTGTTGACTGACCGAGTTTTGTGCTGACGGTATGGTTGCACGATCGGTAGTCCCAGCGGTGTGGTCCAGATGACACTTGCCATCTTGTCAACCTTCTTTTTGGAATTCGCAACCGCCGCTGCCGAGTTGACGGCAGCAATCGCAGATTCGGCCTCTGCCGAAGCTTCCATATCCGCTGAAAAATCGAACAAGTCTTCGTCATATTCTTTCATCTCAGTCGACTTGGCTTCATCGTCGAGAACGGCATCCATGAGCGAGTCATACATTTCATCCATGGACGACACTACTTCGGCCTCTTCGACCTTTTTATCCAACCTGTCTTCATGTGATCGTTCTTTTGATTCCGTTTCTTTCACCTGCGCCCTTGCAACCGTGAAAGCACTCGGCAAGCATCCAATCTTGTGCAAGAACGCCGCATCTTCAAGCTGAATTTCGGGAATAGCGGCCGCAGGAATACTCTTTGCAATCATGGAGGCAGTCGAGTTGAGCCAATTCTGCAGCGCCCGTGCACCGGAAAACAGTTCTCCAAGACTGTCAAAAATTAAATGAGTAATGTGCAGCGAGCATTTCTGGATTTGCTCATCCGTGAATGGATACAATTCGGGCTGTTCCTTGAGACGCGATCGGACTTGGTCTCTGGCGCCAATGAATGTGACTCCATACGTGTTTGTCATGACCGTTTGTTTCACGAGCTTACGCGTGATTTTGCCCTTCATCAAAAGACTCAGCTCGCAGCCTGTTTCGGCAAGCTTGTCGATTGCTGCAGATACCCTGTCGGCAACTCCACTATCTGTAGCATTACAACTAGGGTCAGAAAGGCTTTCTGGTGTACTTGAAAGAAAGCATATCCCAAACACTCACAAATATCACCAGGCTTTTCCGATGGCATCAAGTTTACTTGAGCTGCTCCCAACTTGTCTCCTCCAAGAGCGGCGTAGTGCTGCAGTCCGTTGCAGGTTCCATCTTGGTGCACTGGAATACAAGACAGGAACTCGATTGGGCTTGGAGACCTCATTGCGTCCGTAAGCTCAAAACATGTTGCAAGCATTTGCCATGGATCTTCAGCTGTCAGCCACCATCTTTTGCCATCAAGGGGTTTGTCAGCCGAGTCCATAATGTCTTCAATGTGGTCCTCAGCAAATTTGGCGCGAGCGTCAAAGGAAATCCTGCGAGAGAGGGAGTTAGTAAAATAATAAAATGAGAGGCTAAATCAAACAACACTGCCTTACTTGTTGTTACCCATCAAGTTTGCAACCTGAATCTTGAGCCATTTCAGTCCTCTCGCACCTAACCGCTTCTTTTGATCAAACATGAGTAACCCACGGCAGAAATCATTTCCCATATGGTTCAAATGCGCTGGCATGGGGTATGCACGACCTCTGAAATCCATATTGTGTGGAAAGTAGATAGTCTGGCCAATAAACTGATCGCAATATCGCATATTGATAGAAATTGGACGTTCAGAGCGACAGTATCAAAAGAAAATCAAAACGAACTCACCGATCGTGCAATCTCGATCTTGTAGTTGATGTCGCATCTTTGAGAAAAGTTATTCCGCCGACTTGCTTCTTGTTTCTGCAGCTCAATAGCCCAAGCTTTTTTCGATTCAGGGGTCATCGTTTCCCAGTCATCTGGCCTTCTTGATCGACTGGATCTTCTGCCAAGTTCATCTTCAAGCACTGGCGGGAACTCTGCAAGCGCCTCGCCAGAGTTCCATACCGTCTTGACAACTTCGTACACCCGTTCGTTCACGCTCCAGGCAGTTTTTCCGAGTACATCTAATGACTCGTATACACCGCTCAAATGCTGCCGTTCGTCCGCTGCCGCAAGGTATGCCATATGTTCGTTGCTGCGAGTACGCAATACATCTGATTTGTAGTTCACGTATCCACCGCTGTTTCGGGAGAGCCAGGGCCGTGGTGGGACAACCATGGGAAGCAGACGCGGATGGACATGAATCGGATCAAGGGCCATTTGTTCGAGAATGAGCGGGTGCATTTTGATGACTCCGAATTTGCGACCCTTCATGCTGGCGTAACCGTGCTGAAATGCGGGCTCCTCCATCATACTAGATTGTGATTGGGTCAATTTATCACGCAGGAGGTATCAAGGATATGAGGGGACACTTACACATCCCTCAGTGGATTCATCAAATCAGCGTGAGGAACTTGAACCTTGGCTATTCTCATTAAAAGAATGGCTAGCACTGATCCGGCCCGAACTTTTGTCGTGATGGGCCATTTTGGGATCCAATTGTCTTTTGCATCCTTGTCTGCTTCTTCGGCTGCCAGTTTAGTAATGACTTTGCGCATCGTTGCGTTGAACAATCGACCATTCATGTGAAGACTGTGTATTCCAGCGTTTGTGTCAATCTTTGTTTTGTTTGAGCAACCGTTAGATCACTCAAAACACAAGAAAAATGGATGACGAACCAGCTTTTGATTCTTCTTTTTTTGGAGTTGTTGCAAGTTGTGCTCTGTTTCAATGCTGGTCCCGATCCTGGACAGGATACTCACAGTCGCAACCGCCTGCGAGGCACCATTATCAACAATGACAGTACCACCCTCCCCCACACCCCCACCCCCAGGTTCATTCGAATTTGATTTATGGTCAATACGCAGAAACTCTGTAATGGTGATTCGAGAAAGTTGCTCAGGCGTCAACAGCTTCAAAAACGGCACGTGCCCGTGTTGATCAGCATCTGCCGTATCCGCTTCGAGCGCAGCAATTTCGTTTCGAATTGCAGACACTAATTCTCGATTCCAATCCACAGTGTGTCGGCCGGGTAATTGAAGGATTGATTTCAAATTATCAGGCAACTTCTCATGACTGGCGTGCATCTCTTCGGCGGCAGCGCTCAATGCCTTTTCCTCAAGCTCCATTTGCAGTTTCAATTTCTCTTCGAAAGTTTTCGCCGTCATGTTGACTGATCCGTTTAAATTATGCGACAGATTGGCGAGAGTTTTGCGCAGAATTTTCACACCCATTGAGTTGGTTTCGCGCAAGTCAGAGAGTTTTGGTTCTTCCGCTGTGGGAGCGACAGAAGTAACAGGCAAAGTTTCTTCGCCCGATTCGGCATTGTCCTTCAAAGCGGCCAAGAGAAGCGAGTCATTCGGTCCAAGTGAATTTGATCCAACAGAAGCATTCGATTGAATGTTGGATCTCATGGAGGCTTCCAGCACCATTTGCGTAATTTTTCCATCATCTTCGTTTCCAACAATGAAACTAGCATCAATTCCACGAAGCAACGCTCGAAGAGTCGCCAAATTTTCTGGCTCGACAAACCGACGGTCGCCCATCAATTCGCTCGGATCCAGTTTTCCGATATTCTTCATTTCGAGCACAAGCTTTGTTGCGGCAGACATGTTGTTTGAGACAATCAAAGTGTGATGGATGAGAGCTGCGTACGTGCTGACATCGTATGGCAGGGCAAACTCTCTGACTGCCCGGACGTGCCATTCTAATGCTTTTTGAAAGTTCGGGGTCGGCTGCGTGTGCAGGTGTGCCTTGTTTTTAAAGGGCCATTGAGAATGACTCCTTTGAAAAAAACATGGACTGGTAAGACAGAAAACTCACCTCCACGAATGCATTCACCATGCCTCGCTCAAGAACGAAACCACCCCCAATAGATTCTCCATTTGCGCTTTGCCCAAAGCTCATTTGAAACACTCGCACGGTTCGGTTAAAGAGCACCTCCGCCCTCCGAATATCCCCAGTAGCCAAACAGGCATAAATAAGAGCAAACCGCTCGCTGAGAAAGTGCGCTGCATCTTGAGGCGCAATCGAGTTTGCAGTAGTTTTGATTGTAGGAGAATGCTGGTCTATGGCTGAAGAGAATTGCGAAGCATGCAAGGTTGTTGGTTTAACGGGTGCTGTGGATGCGGTAGATGCGGTTCGAGGGAATAAGGCGGCGGCAAGAGGGTCCACCGGGGGTTGGGCTGGAGCTTGTTCCTCGGCCTTTACCTGTTTGCTGGACTGTGTTGAGGTACGCTGGGAAGCAAACAGCGCGTCAAACTCAGCAACCACATCTGAAGGTTTGACGGAAGGTGTATTGTTTGCGATGCCAGACTTGCTTGCATCTACTAAAGAGCTCCATTCGTCCAAGGGTGATTGGCCCGTCCCCATCCTTCGCACATTTCCAAAGCAGCATGCCGGTATCGAATGCCGTGACTGGGCATGGGCCATGCTGCGTGGTGTCCGCACAGATGTTCGGCTGGCTGCGATTGCGATGCGGTGCATGTTCCTCTTTCAATGAAAAAGAAAAATAAATCTTGTCACAAGCTTTTTTACGATCCAGACGATAAATATTGACAACTGGAAATCGAGAGTGCACCGATAAAACAGTCACTTTCATTTCATGTCCGAATCGCGAAATGAGTGTGAGCGAAGGGGCTGATAAGTCGCAAAAACAGCTTCTACAAGTTGCTGTCACGAAGAAGAGACGAAGAGCGTGGAGATGCAGTTCCAGAACTCTCAACCGCATAACCAACCTCACCATCTCCAACAGGGGTGCCCTCATCTAACGAGTCCATTTTGAACACTTTCCGTTGCCTCAACGGAGGAGGGGCACTTGACAATGTTGGACGAGTTGGAGCATCACCGGGTGACACAGGGCTCATTGGAGAATTTGCCACTTTGTTTGCAGCTGCTGCTCCCGATCTTGCTGCATCCGCCACAGCTGTGCTCGTAGTCTTCAGCACTTTTCCCAAATCAACATGAACACGCGTCAGCATGTCCGAATCGTTCACTTCCTCGTCATCGCTGAAAACTTCTTCTTCGCTTTCGTATTCCTCTTCGTCACCGGTTTCGGCATTAACGCGCTTTTTCGTGACTTTTCGCATTCGGCGCTGGTTTGCTTTCGCTTCGAACCATGACACAAACATTCTCCAGAGAAGCAGTCCGAGAACAGCGTACCAGAACATGAAAAAGATAATGAAAAGCAGAGCTGTGGTGTAGAACCAGTTGTACATAAAGTGACGAAGACCTTGGAAGTGGGCCGCAAGGGTGACATAGCATGCCTGGATTTGTATGGCGGTAGTGTGTATTTTCAATGAGGCCATATGCAGGGACATATCCTGGTTTGTTTCGGCAACACAGTTATTGAAAGAAAGTAACGAGACACAGCATCAGACAAACCTCGCGTTCGACATAGTTGTCAATCATAAGAATTCGAATACTCTGGCCTTCCGTCGTCCATCCGCTCAAAAGAGACACTGAACGGTACAACGTTTCCATAATTCTAAACAAAGGTGATTTGTAGGCAACGAGTGCAGGACGGACTGATGAGGCCAGAATCGGGGCCTGCTTTTTGGGTGCGGCAGCGGCAGTCAAGTTCAATGAGATCATAAAGTTTCCTGGTTCATAGTTGGAAGGGGCGTCAGGAACTCGCAGCTCAACGCCGATGGTGTAGTGTTGGTCGGGACGAAGCGTGTTCTAGAATAGATGCGACATTGGGATCAGATGGATCTGTATATATCGAAGCTGATGTATTTGTACCTCGGGAAGAACGTTCTTGCTCGTGAAATCAACTGTAAAGAGAAAGGGATGTGGTTTGCTTGATTAAATTTCGCCGCAACCAACAGTCCAAGACAAACCACACGCACCAACAGCCTCTGGGAACTTCATTCCATTCACAGCGAACGCCATTGGATCCTGGAAGGTAAGGTACGCTGGCACCCTCGTAATGTCATTGGGCATGTATGCAGCATAGAAGACGGCGTACGTGACGGCAGACAGAAGAAACAGCAAAACTGTCAGGACTGTAAAGACAACTGTTCCCAGTGCTGACTGCTGCGTCGCATCGGATGTGACCTTTTAAAGAAGCATGAAACGTTAAGTGAAACTTGGGTGAAACATGCAGCCAAGCTCGCTTTACCCAAGCGCCAAGATCGAAGACGACTTTGCGGAAAGCGAGTCTAGATGGACGCATCACTTTGTGTTGCAGTAGCAGACGAGCTTGAGAGTAGTTCGTGGGCTGTGCGTGTGTGTTGATGGAGGGAGGACATGTCAGTCAAGACACTGGCCCGCCACTCGCAACCCAATGAATGCATCAAAGGTGAAAGAAAGAAGAATTACAATGTCAAAGTCGATGGGTGGAAGCATGTCTGCATCAATGTCGGCCAGCTGTGTGCTCACGCTCTCGAGGGGCGGAGCAAGGCGGGATGCGATACGCTGCTGCACATGCGGTGGAAGGGTCGCTTGGATCAGCCGCGTCCCTGCGCTCGTCACAAGGTTGTCTGTAACTGCAGCTGCGAGCGAGTCCATTTGTGCTTTTACTTTGCGTCAACTACTTTATTTAATCTGTAAATATACGCACGTGGGGTCTCAGCCAGGTCTTTACTCAACATGACATTCAAGAATAATAGTTGTAAACAATAGTACTGGTAAACTCATACAGCATTCATCGTACGCGTGCGTCGCGTGCGTCTTCACCGCTCCTTCCGTCGAGACAACTCAACATCAACCCACTTTCGCAACCCGTCACGCTCAGCTGGCGTCAACTCCTCCTGCTTCTCGGCCCGCAACCGAACTAGTCGCATCAACATCTCCTTGGGCCGTCCATTCACACTTGTACTCAACTCGTACTCTCGCTTAATACGGGGCACCTCGTTGAAATACACGCTCATGAGGGTGGTCAGCTCCAAATACTTTCGGCTGTCTAAAATCTTGTATGCAAGACCCAAGGCTTCCCCATCCGCGTGAAAAAAGGAGCGCAACACGCTTAGCGCCCATCCACACATGCTAACTTGTCGCTTGTTCAGGTATCGCCTTGAACTCTCAATCTGGCCAAACAAGGGCGGAATCAAGACATACTCCACATCCAGCAAGACTTCTTCCCAAAGTCTCTTGATGACTTCGTGTGCCATAGACGGACTCAAATTTGCGCATAGCAGCTCCAAATTCTTGTTGAGATATTCAGTGACTGGACTCATGGCAGAGTCGGCCTCAGCGGGAGTGACAGGCTTGTCGATTGCGACGCCAGCGGCTGTCTGGTTCGAGTACTGCACGGATCCCGTTCCCAGCGCAGTTTGCAAGAAACCCCGGTTAAGGGCAACAGACTCGTGCTCTTTAATCACTCTGACAATCGTCTCTCTGAGATACGGGCTGACGCGTGTAGTCAGCGCCCGTAGCAGATCGTTCTGCGTACGCTTGAGCCGTTCGCGCGACTTTCGGAACCAGTAGTCCACATCCTCCTGCTCCCCTTCCAGCGTCATGCGCACAAGCCCACGTCCCTGCGGCGCAAACTCAATATACACGTCGTGTGTGTGATGGTCGCCGAGTTTTTGACGGAGACGGGACAACCGTCCGCTCAAGTCAATGAGAGTTTTTCCGCAGAGTTCGTTGCTCGAAATCAAGTTCTTTGAGTATAGAAACACATCCAGGTGCGACACTGGCGGCAGCAACGTCGAAAAAGTTTCGTCCCATACCGGATTGATGGTATCGAAAACAGGTCTCGTTCGCACCAATTCGCAAGCATTTCCTGTCAAAATCACGGGCACGCTTGGAGAAGTATTTGCTTTCGTACTTGCGCTAGAATCGCTCAGGTCCTGAGCAGGGACAACAGTTCCCTCGGGCATACGTACAACCATAAATGGATTTGCAAGTCCATTCTTTGTCACAGGTTTCACGTTTTCGGCGTACACAAGTTCGATTTTGAAGGCTCCTTTCACCTTGTCCTGCTCATCGAGTGCACTGGCGGCTTTCGCGGAGGGTGTCGTTTTTTTGTTAAGTGTCATTGTTGCACGGTGGTCTACTTGCGTTTTTGCGAGAGTTGAAACGTTCATCATGGAGTGCATCTCGTCCAGTTTCATTCGGGCGTATTCTAGATTGCACAACTTCACACAAGACTGTGTTGTCGTTTGCATCCACAGAGTAATTCGATCAATATCAAAGATTTCGACCAGAGCTGACAACTCACCTCGTTTGTAATATCTGCTGGACCGCTTTCTTCTTTCTGCATTCGCACAGACATGATGAAATTGGAAAATGTAGCTCCTTTTGCATCTGCGCCGTCCGCATCGTCAGTACCGACGACGTCGCAATAGTTTTCAATCGCGCGCGAGACAGTCTAAACCAACAAAAAAAAAGAAAAAAAAAAAAAACAGATGAAAATTAATAAAAAGCAGACAACTTCTTTCGAAAAAGAGACCTCCCCACCTTTCCAAACTTTTGAATAAACCCGGCCTGTTGCACTTCGTTGCTCCACTTCAAGTCCATGATGTTGTCAAGATTGCTGTACACGGCTTGAAATAGATCCGTAATTGAGGACGAGTGTTGCAGTGAATCTTCGGCGGTTGTGTCGCTTTCCATGGCTTCAAACTTGTCCGCTTTTACAGCGTTTGTCACCCATTCGACGGTGAGAGTTGTCAAGTGTTCAAGCCATTTCGAAACGAACGGTGCGAACCAATCTTCGACCCTGAATTTCGCATAGTGTAGGCTCTTTTTGATACTAAATTGCAAATCGTGGGTGAGTTTTCAACAGCAGAACAAAGAATGAGACATTCACCTTGGACAAACTTTGCAGTACTTTGCATCGAAACTTTTGAGCTTCTTGTACAGCGCAAACATGCTGCGACTCGCCTTCTGCACCACATCATCCCCAGTCAGCAACCCAGTCCCACCTTCAAACTGCGCACTCAAAACGCCAACAAACTTTTCAAGATACACCTCAGCATTCATGCGCACAATATCCAACTCAATCTCAAAACTCTTGCGATAATACTTGTAATCCGCAATCAACTCGGCCACAAGCAAATCACACAACCCAATCAGTCCGTCAATCACAGCTTCAGTGTCATGTTCATCGAAAGGCGCTGAATGTTCTTGGAGTTTTTTGAAACGACCTTGCACGGCCTGTAGCATGACACTTTTGATTTCGGTGCGGAAACTGGTGGGCAAGTTTGGATGCGCTTGGCGGTATACGGGGCTTTTAAAGATCATGCGGAGGAGGAGGATTGTGCTTTCGAGTGCTTCGTCAGGTTTGTTTTTGGGGTAGTATTCGCGGTAGTTGGAGACTTGAATCTTGTAGTGAGCATGCATTTCTTCAAGCGTATCCACGAGGATGGGTTTCTAAGGTGTGCTTTTTGTGTCAGAATTTCGGCGAAAAGATTTCGGACCACATCTCACACCTCATAGTCATTCAGCCAAGTTGGGTTTCTTTTCATACTTCCGTACAGCTCTTCGTAAGCATTCAAAAGAGCCCACACAGGCACTTCGTAAAGCTTATATTTCTGGAAAACCAAATCCAGGTATGTCAGCGTTCTGAAACTTTCGCGAATCAACCATTTCCGTTCCCAGAATTTGAGTGTTGCAATCGATTCAGGACTCAGCAAATGAATTAATTCGTACGCAGCCTGTGCGTTCATGGGCTGTGTTGCAGGTGGCGGTGATGAATTGATATCCAGGATGAGACAGGCTCGAAGCAATGTGATGTACAATGCTTTGAAATTGATTTTGCAAGAGACAAGCTGAGATTCGAGTTGGGCGATGGGATCCGCGTGCAATTCGTCTGGTAATGGAGTCTAAAGTTGGTGTCGAGATGTCAGAGATTCGGCGACAACCAACTTTCCTTTGTTCTTTTCGACTCACTTTTTCCATGTCAATGGACATTTCAATCAACAAATCACCGCCGATATACTTGTCCTTGTTTTTAACACTTGCACCGCGTGGCTGTAACTTGTGCCACCGACTCACGAAACCGTCACTGCCAGACGCGCCGCAAGAAGTCACAATGTCTTTCACAGACATGACAACGCGACCGAGAAAGTCATCCTTCCTGCGGTCCCACACAGACACAATGATTGAATCAGTCAGCTCCTGCGATGCGACATCCACGTGCTGATTCCACACTGGGTTCACTGTTCCCTGCATTGTTTCCGTCATGAAGATTTCGACTCCAGTTTTTGGCGGATAATCAGGCTGTGGAATGGCTCCGAATTCGATACGGCAATACGCATCGCGACTGCGTCCTTCTTTTGCAATCAAGCTTTTGGCTTCAACTACTTTGAAGAAAATGTCGACAGGAATCGGGAGCGTGTTGGGAGACACCGGTTGTACAAATTGAGAGTGCAGGAAATCGGCCAGGACTTCTTGTAAAGGTTTGTTGATGTGGCTTTGCCAGAGCGAAAAGCCGTCGTAGGACGCAAAATCTTCTGGCATTGGCGCAATTGTTTTGTCGACTACCAATGTCCGGATGACAGCGTCAATGTAATCCGGAACAATTATCTGCTCACAGTTACATTAGGCTCGTATATGTACATACAAGCAATCCATACCTGCTCATCTGCACTGGGCCCATTCACTGCTCTCAATGCAGTCGCAAATGCAAGCCCGCCGACAGTCATTCGAGCTGCAAGGGCCTGGTTTCGGGCGTCCGAATCCTTCAATTCCGTATCTCTTCGCAACTTTGCCCTGCGCAATCTGTCACTTTCGAGCCTTCGCGTTTCATCTTCTCGCCGCCTTAACGCATCCTTCTCTGCACGCTCGTCCATCTCCTTTTTAAGAAACGCTTCCTTTTCAAGAGCCAGTTGGGCTTTCGCAGCTCGCTCTTTTGCAAGTCTGTCCATTTCCCTGCGCTCGCGCTCGCCTTTTACGATCTGGTTTCCGATGGAGATGGTGGAAGCAATGTTTGCGACTGAGGTTGGGAGTGGTCTGCCAGCGTTGCTCGCTGTGTTGGATATGGTTGATGACATGGAACCCACAGACTCGAGGTCCCTGAGCATTGAATGGAAAGTGTTGGCGTTGTTGGAGGTGTTGGAGGTGTTGTTATTCGCAGAGTAAGTGCTGTTGATGGCGTTGCTACTGCTGTTATTGGATCTCAGTGATGGAGAACGAATCGAATGTGAGCGTGGAGAGTGCGGCATACTCGCGTTATTGGCATCAGTGTTGTTTGTGTTTGAATTGGTGTCAAATTCGTTAGTTGAGTTGATGTTCTCAAGGTCCCTCAGCATGTCATCGAATGCAAGCATTGAATCTCGAGAGACGCCGGCACTGCGGCCCACGGTTGCGCGATGTTTTGGGATCGGTGGTGATGCTTGCGAGGGATCTTGTGTCTGCGTTGGAGAATGCGGTTGCGAGGATACCTGCGAAGACGGAAGCCCTTGCCGCCCTACGTTGTTCCGATTTGGGTTTGTCCTTGTGCGTGCCATGGGCATTGGCGGTGCTGGCGAGCTGGCGTTGTTGGTGCTCATTTTTACATCAATCTCCACTTGATCAAAACACGCAACTACTCCATCGCAAGATTCGTGTCCAGAATGGTTGAAACGGTGCAGAAGCAACTTGCGTTTCTCGCAGGGAGTATTCTTAAGGAGGGAAGGCATGCCAGCTGAGGCATGAACTTACTCTTCGTCATCTTCTCTCAAGGCTGGCATCTGCCCATCAGTGCTAAGTTCAAATTCAACCATTGCGACTGTTCAGCCACAGTCCGTCATTACTGTTATTCTCTCCTCTGAATCAGTGCTGCTGCATCGTTCAACAGGAGTTGCTGTCTACAAGCATCCCAGCCACCACACGTTGGATTGAGTCTTGGAAAGGAGACAAGACACCAGCCAATAAAAGTAAAATGGGCATTTGAAATCACGATTACCTGCAATCCAAACAACACCAACATGAAGCACGCTCCGACTGTCACATTTCCTCAGTTTCAGTACTTTTCAACTTCTCGTACGTATCAAGCATCCAAACAAATGAACGTGTTGTGTTCGTTGCAGCAACGACTTCCGAGCAGCTCATTTTCACGCAACCATTCCATGAAAGAGGCCGGCATTCCGGCGTCGTGATTGTCGGTTTTATTCTTTTTCAAAACGCGCATGGTAACAAGTTCCCTTTTCAGTGCAATTGGCGTGACAGCCGCTACGCACCAACCAGGAAGACAAGAGAAGCTGTCCAGACAATATCCAGACAATAATTAGGTCGGTGTGGTTCGAGTTTGCCAATTGAGTTTGAGGGCTTGAACAGTACTTTTTAACCGCGGCACATGATTTCGCCAGACAGGTAATTCGGATAAAACAGTTCCGTACGCCTAATTAGCTTGCTTATGCGTGCGCTGATCGAGGTTTGCAAGTTGCTCGAAGGTTGTATCGCAAACTGCTCTGCGTTGGACGAACGCCATCGTCAAAATCTCGACGTGGGGGAGGGGGTGTGGGGTGTCAGCATGCAATACCCGAACCACACTGAACGATAATCAAAGGAAATAAGCATGGTGTCCTGTGAATACCAGCGTAAACAACGTGTCTTGTGAAACGGTGACTAACATTGTTCATTGATTGGTTACATATTTCGTTTCTTCTCACTCAAAGTGCTTCGTGTCGTGTCCATCCAGTCTTCACCTTCAGGCATAAGATCAAACAACTCCATGTCGCTGAGAACTGGGATCCACTCTTCCTCATCAAAGTTGCACTGGTTGCACTCGCTGCGCAGGAGTATGGGGAGACGAGTATGCTTCTAGTATTGAGCTGAAAGGTGTCCACGATTTGCTTGGAACCTGCGTTTCGCCTCTTTGACAAGGCGATCAAGCTCGCCGGGCCCATACACGGTTAGAATTCTGTCGCTGGTTATATCACCAGCAAACAGGAATTCACGGCTTGCTTGTGAAAATAGAACGAGCGTCAACCATATCTTACATGTCCTTTCGATAAGGTCGCTTTGTAGCAGATGCGTAAATAAGAACAAATATAGTTCAAAGAGGACAGACGCTACTGTTGTGACACACTCCAACCTACACTGGGTGAAACCAGCAACATTGTGGATGCTTGAAGTTAAACCGTAAAGTAAAAGGAAATGCATGTGAACGGTAAATAATTATTTACTCAACCCACCCATGGTCACGATTGTGCCCCTGGCCGAGCAGCTGACATCGCTGTCCATCAACCCGAATGGACCACAGGCAATACGAAGTAGTGAATGCAGTGCTCTTGTGGAGAATAACCTCTTCTTTGCTTCAAGGTTGTCCTGGCCGCCAAGCGAGGACTGTTTCTGCTCAACCTGAATGACCCATTCGCACCCCCCACAGCATTCAAGGTTACTTTCTTGTCGCACTTAACATACCCATGCGAACTGCTGACACTTTATTGATCTCCTCACACGAACATCTGGACACTGCCAGCACAACACGAAGTGGGAAGTTTCGGACGTGGCCTGGAATCCACACAAAGATCGCGCCCATTGGATCGCGTCCATGGTTTGAATAATGACGCTGTGGGTGCATCTTATTCTCCAAACTAAACGTGCTTCTTTCCAAACTGGTCCGCAGTCAAACCAAAAAGTTCTTATTTGGAATGTCGACCCAACTGGAGCAATGAGAATTGCCAATTGCTTCTCAAGCAACGCGTCTGCCAGTGACAGCAACGTAAGATGCGTTCATTGAGTCTCGGGTTTTATCCACATGAGTGACCATTCCATCAGCCAAACCCCACCGCAGATTTGGCAACATCGAAATCACCAGTATCATCCGCACGACAAAATAACTCGCATAGCGCCATTCTTCCAGCGGCTCACCCGCAATCTTTTCAAACATCGCAAAATGTCGAACTTGTTTTACACAGCCATAAACGCGCTGTCAGTGATTTCCATTGGAGCCCGTTTCGATGCGATATCATTGCCACCTGCGGATACGATAATTACGTCCATGTGTGGGATTTAAGGTTGCGTAGTGGCTCCGATGATGGACAAGACGATGGCAGCAGCAGTGTGCATGGCGATAAAGGAGCTGTATCAGGACGAAGCGCAGTGGTAATCTCGAAGCCGCGGATGTCTTTTTGTTCTTGGACTGGTAATTTTTGGCTCTGTTTTTATTTCCTCATCACTTGATTGAGATTTTTTGTGATGCAGCTGGAGCGACTGCTGTGAAATGGAACCGCGTTTCAGAGTACATGCTGGCAAGTTCACACGACACGGATGTTCATGTGTGGGATCTGCGAAACGGATCAAAGGAGATCAAAATTATCAATGCCGCCCATACAACAAAGGTGAGAGTAGTCAAGGCATCTTCAACGCACTTGGCTCATTTTCCGCTAGATTTACGGAATTGACTGGAGCCCCAGAAACGAAAACGAGTTGATGACTTGCAGTCAAGATATGACTGCCAGATTTTGGAATCTGGCTGATCCACGGCGATGTGAGGGAATCATAAACACGTCAAGCCCAATTTGGCGTGCGCGTTTCACCCCATTCGGAAACGGAATTGTCACAATGCCGCTTCGAACAGACAACGAGTTGACAATATGGAGTCGCGAAAACTTGAATGAACCAGTGGCACAGTTTGCGGGCCATACTGATGTCGTGAAGGAATTTGTGTGGAGAAAATGTGGGGACTCTGAGTATCAGCTTGTGACATGGTCAAAAGACCAGACACTGCGATTATGGCCGATTGATTCCAAAATTGAAGCGGTTTGACGATTATCGATAATTTTATGCTTTCGACAAAGACTCATAATTCCAGAATTTTTAATTTCAGGGAATCGGGCATTTTAAACGGCGCGATTCATCCAATGCTGTTGTCACTTTGATGTACGGAAAAGCAATGCAGGATGCAAACCCAACACCATCCCAGTCAGTATTCCCAAGTCCAATCAACACCCAAATGGCTTCTATCAGCGTTGCAATGACTGAAAGACTCGAAATGGACATGCCGGACAGCGAAGCCATGTTACTCGAAACACCTACTTCAGCAAACGAATCTGGAAACACGATTACTCCAACACGAGCCAACAGGGTCCCCGGTCTGAAAAAATCAAACCAAGAATTGCAGTCGAATGAACGCCATGCCCCACGAGGCGGGATCCCGCGTCTACTTTCTGGCAGTAATCGTAAAAGAGACCCGATGGGCATTGAAAATGATATTGAGTCGATTTCGGATGCAGGAAGCTGGCGGGGAGTGCGTGGGTCGGCATCCGGGAATAGTTTAGGGAGTGCGTTTGGTGCAGGAGCTCCTGTCGATGAAAAGATTGCAAAAGAGTTGTCGGAATGTGCGAGGAATATTCGCACAGAGTATCACATGATCGTTGTTGAGAATGTAAGGAAACGTTTAACTGCTTGCGATTTATTTTTGTTTTTGACTCAACACCTCACTTTCAGGTGGACCCTTTGGCAAAATCAATCTCGATTTCTATACGTCATCTTCATTTTGAAAAGTCATCCATTCACGTCAACATTTCCTTTAACGAAGAAGGTACACGAAGCGTTCCACAATCCCCAATGGACGGCCTTAAACGTCCAACGCCATCATCAGCCGGCAGTGTGAGCATGGTTGGAATCTCAGAAAAATCCTCCAATTTAGCGGGATTGACACCTTTCCCCACTTTCGAAATTGTCAAATCGGGAATGGTTCCAATGGCTGAACGAAACCAACTGTCATCGCGACTATCGGCGCTTACGAATTATCTGGCTGCGAAACGAATCCCAACGTTGAATCCGTGTCTTAAATTCTTGGTGTTTAATGATCCGAATGCTGGAGTTCCGCCGTCAAGTACAAGCTTTGTTCAGGGTGTTGAAAATCTGATTTCAAGTGGTCCGTCGATGCCACTCACTCTTGCGGGGAAACCATCGCTTGCTCGAAATATAAGTGGTTTGTTCTTTCTTGATGAGAATTGAAAGCAGAAAGTGTGCTGATTAAATATTTTCATCATATCATCCAGGTGTCTTTGGGTTGACCAGCGTGGATCAAGCAGAACATGAGATGAAAGCACTTCGCATTTCAATAAGTGGCGGCAATGGTTCAAAATCGGCTAGTCTGGGTGAAGATAGACTGTTAGGAACGTCGGCCATTTCAGAACGGTCGTCTGTACTCACGTCGGGGTTATCGGGCCTCAATCCAGGCAGTGCGGGTGTTACTAGTGGAGGGATGGTATCAGGGTCAGCTAATTCTGCAAATCCTCCAATTGGTTCCGTGAATTCTACAGAATCAAAATCTGCAGTGCCGGGAGTGGTCAGTTCATGTGATGAAACGTCGACTTCAGATGAGAGTGAAGACCAGTACGAACTGAGGCGTCGGAAAAATTATACCCATGAAGCAACTTACAACTCGGCGGCCGTCTCGGGAGGTGTCTTCGATAACGTTCCGTTCCCAAGAATGTGTGGTGCAACATTCTCAATGAGCGGTGAGAATAATGCGCGAAAAGTTACGAGTATTTTCTGAAAGCTTTCCACTTGACTTTCCAGGGCAGTTAGTTTGCTTCTTTTCCCCGCTGCCTCACCCAGCTGCAGTCAAATTTCATCACGTTGCATTTTCAACGCGCAGGCAGCACCGTGGAATCAATAGAATCCCATACAACAGTCATCCCCGAAACTACAGCGTCTACGAAAATTATCGCTCATACTTGATTCAAAAGTTTCCTGAGGAAAAGATTGCGGTCGCAAATGCAGGCATTTTGAATGGAACGGAAACATCAACATCGTCAGCCGTAGACTTGACTCCCGCCGCAACAGCTGCTGCAAAGCAGTTTGGCTTTTTAAACCATAATCGCGAACACTGGGTTGGATTTGATGATGATGAGGATGGAGAAAATTTATGGCTGAGTGAACAAGGTGGTAGCGGCGCAGGGGGGATGACGCCCGGTGTTGGTGGCGGGCTAAGCAGAGGCGTGGCTGAGAACCGACAAGTTTCCACAGCTGATTTGCTTTCCAGGTTGCGGTATCACGGAATCATCAAGGGAACACAGTCCGCTCCACCTTCGGCAATCTCCATGGCTGAGAATGCGTCTGAACCGAAAGGTCCGATCGCGGATAGGAATGGGCTCAGGAAAGGGTCCAAAACTGAACCAGAAGTTGGAGCATTTTTCGCCAAAAAACGCGACTCCATCTCGAAACAGTCCTCATCACGCCAGAGCAGCGTTTCGCGACTCAAGGGAATCGCTAAAAGCGAATCACCAACACAGATTAGTCCCATCATTGCTGCGCGCAAAACATCCATTTTCACTGTTGGAAGTGTCGAAGGTGGCATGAGTGACATGGGGAACTCGGGCATTTCCATCGCAAGCGCTGCTGGCAGTCTTTCGAATGCCGACAATCTCCTCCAGTCATCGTTACTCTTCACAAATAGCGGTACAAGCAAAAGAGACAGAGTTCGCGCAAAGTCTGTGCAGGAAACAAGTTTAGGTGGTGCATCTGAGCCATCTTCCAGTCCGTTGGATGGAAATGTGTTCAGCACTCCGACTGCAAGACGGGCCAGTGCAGCTGCCAGTAACAGTGCTGATGTGACTCCTGGTTCTTCATTTACTTCAACGCGAAAGGCAGGGCCGCACCAGGACAGTTGGAGATCCGATTTGACGGAAGGTTCAAGGCAACAAGTTCGGCTGGGAGGTTTGACAGGAATTTGTAGCGAGCCAGTGTCCGAGCAAGCGTTGGGACTGAAGGTACTGATAAAGGACATGTCCTCATTCATGCCAGTGAGTAAGAAGCTTGCGTCGGAATACAGGTGAGATATAATCAGTCCTTTAACTAGCATTTCTATTTGCTAACCTGGTTCACACGGCAAGTCTCCTTGGCAATGACCCCGTTCAAATATGCGCCACAAACAGTAAAGTTGCGCGCGAAAATGGCCGACCAGATCTGGCTAATCTGTGGACCATGGCCGGCCTGATTCTTGCACGAGTTGCAGTCCTCCAACATGACGACGTTGGCCCGCAACTTCTTGTTTCAAACGCCAACCTTGTTCGCACGAGCAGTTCTCTGTTTCAAACTACTGTTGCTTCAAAACCTGACGTTCAAAAGTTTGGATCCAGGCGACGAGCGTCCATGGCACTACTTCAGCAGATCCAGCAGGACCCTCGGACAGCCAACCTAGCGTATCTCAAATCAAAAGATAAGCTTGAATTGAAAAAAGATGGTACATTTTGTGCCACGCATGAGTTTTTGGAAGGCATTCATGAAGGAGATATGTGGGTGCGAGCTGATTGGGGAAATCATCCGCTGGGAAGTAATCTCGTTGAAAAGATGTGAGCTTTTTTCTTTGCAGGTTGAATTCAATGGTATCTAAAAGCAATATGTGCAAAGATTTCAACCTCTTGCTCTTATCGGTGATATTCAGTCGCTTGCAATGATGGCATGTATCTTCACGGAACCCTTTGGAAGTACAGACAGTGTTTACGGGGTAATTATTCCCATCTCAACTCTCTGAAAGTATACTGGCACATCTTCTCTAATTTGTCGAATTAGGACGCAAATGGCAGAAAGCGACCCACTACTTTGAAGGAAGAGAAATTCCATGAGCGGTATGCAGCATCTTCGGTCTATTCCGCTTCGTACCAAGCGAGTGTCTTCATGGATGCAGAGCAATATAGCAAGCGAAGCACGACCCAGCCGCATCTGCTTCAACCAGGCATTCCAATTAAAATCAATCGCGAGAACACACGATATGATAGCAATCAAAGCAGCAGCAATGGGCGCGTCGTACTGCATCGGGCCAGCAGTTCAGGCCGGCTTCAAATGACATCATCCGAAAACGGGCAGGGAACACCTGTTGGTAGTCAAATGTATCCTGATAGCTTTCCCGAAGAAAATTTATTGAGAGCGCAAAATCGAGATGCGGCATCACCAGCGTTACGACATGACATTGTTGGGCGTCTATATGGTCGAACTTCTGGAGTTTCTTATAGTCCCAGTGATCGGCTGGGTACGCCAGGTGGTGGAGGTGGGATCGTCCGACGATTTGGAAGCGAAAGTGCGCGTTCTTCGTTGGCACAGAGCATGAACCCTTCGCGGTCATACATACCGTCTCATATACCGCTGCCAGCTCCTGGGTTGATGATGATGATAGACAGTCCCGGTCGGCGCCTCCCTTCAGAAGAGGAAGAATACAGGTTCGAATCCGAGGACTTGTACGGCGAAGACATGCATCACACACCCACCTTATCTGCATCATATGGGAAAAGGTTGGCTATTGGATCCGGACTGGCGCCACGGGAAGAATCACAATGCGATAACTACACTGTTGCTTTGTTAAACCCGACGCGTCAGCACATTTTCGATCAGTACAAAATCAAGTATGCGGATATTCTTCTTTCTTGGGGTCTCACTGAGAAAAGGGCGGAGCTTCTTAAGTTGGTATCGACGAAAGCTGCTGCTGCGATGGGTGTTTACTTGGATGGGTCTGAGAGTCAGTTAGGACTCCCTGTTGCTACGATTCTGGTTAAATCTGATTCCAACGAAGACTTCAAGCAACCTATATCTGACCCTGACGTTGCGCAGTATCTGCCAGTCAGATGCAGTATTTGCAGACTACCGTGTAAAGGCCTCCTCAACTCGTGCGGAAGTTGTGGGCACGGGGGCCACATTGAGCACATGCACGAGTGGTTTTCGTCGCAAGTAAAGAGTGGAATGAAGCAGGTTTGTCCAGTGTTGGGATGTGGCTGTCGCTGTGTGTAGCCAAACAATAAAGAAGATGAGCGAGTACTCGTAAATTTTTTAGCTTTTAACTTCCGATCAATTTCACGTCCTTCCTGAAACCAACACCCAACATGCATCGTACGCATGCTCCGCTCCTGGCCCTGGTACTGGCGCTTTCTGCTCCATGCTATGCCCAGACAAACAGCACAAGCCAGAGCCCTTCTGTGCCATCCTCCCAATCAGACCCTTCGAACAGCTTGCCCACATCAGCTCCATCAGCATCGTCCTCCACGACTGCCGCAACTCTCGTCATAACCACCTCATCAGCTACGTCCAGAAATGCAATTATTATCTCCCCCGCCCCAGCGGTTGTTGCCCAAGTTGAAACTCAGGATCCGACGCTCAAGTGTGTATCACTCACAACGTCACAACTGTGCCCCTCTTTTCGATCCTACTATTTCAATGCGCAGTCCGAGTTCTTGCGCCAGCAAGTGGGTATTGCGGATGGCCGTGACGCAACATCGAGGGATTTTGACTCCATGGTGCAGCGGTGGGCATATGGCATCACGGGTACCCTCGGTGACATCCAGTGCCTGGCATGGGACCAATCGAAAGTCAGATACTCAGTGCAATACTTTTGCGACTATGTGGGTGGTCCCTATTGTCATTACAACCGCCAATGACTTTCGTTCATTTTCACTCATCACAACTACAGTTCCTGCAGGACCCGTACGTGATTGGCAACAGCGGAGAAAGTCTCCCCGGTTCCGCTACTGACTGTAACGTTGTTGCTCACAACGGCCAAGTACCAGAAAAGTCCTTGACACCTCGCATCTCCCCGTACGCTTGCGACAACTTTGTCAACTCGACGTTTGAATACATCAGCGACTCGTTAACTGGATGCCAGGGATCAACTTCGATAACACGCGGTCAATTTGTCAAGTCCACAAGAGCCCAATGCGCTGTGGTCAAATTTGCGGTGGAACAAGACGGCTATACCGGTGTTGACATGATCAAAGTTGACAACAGCACAGAGCGTTTGCAGTGTGGTGCGTAGCCCTTGCTTTTTTGGGATTTGATGGGAATTGTAACCGTGAACAATGTTGTTTTTACTATCGCTCAGGTTTTGGCATTGTGAACGGAAATCAAACATCCGGAATCTTCCAAGCGTTCTTGCACTGTTACAAAGAAACCACTGATCCTTGCTGTAAAGTCGATCCTGCGATTGTTAAAGCTTTAAACAACGGCGGAGTTTACCCAGACAAACCACCACCGCCGTGGACATGCTATGTTCAGTTCAACCGCTTCTTTCTTCTCAGCTGTGGTCAATTGAGCGGGATTATTATCGGGGTGTGTATGGTGATCCTCAGTGGAGTCATCATTTGGATCGGCGTTTCTCGCCAGGATCCTGAAGAAATGCGAAGGACGAAAGCGGGTGAATCAAAAGCGCGGTACGCATGGGTTTCAGGGTGGTGGAAAAACAGTGCGTTTTCGAACCCTGCTCGACCCCACGACGGCGACGATGGTGACTCGGGCTTCAAAGCCGCCGCAAATCGCCTTTCACTTCAAAAGCCGCACAAGGTGCAGGGGGGAAGTCAAAACGGACAACCCAACAAATTCAGCATGGAGCGATCTCAGTTTCAGCGATTTGATGACCAAGAAGCGAGCGACGTGTACGCATCCCGAGCGCGTGGCGCAAGCCGGGATCCGTTCAACAGTGGGTCCTCATCGCCAGCAACTGCACCCGGATACAAGGCAATGTTTGAGTTTAGGGGGGATACCGAGAATGGAGAGATGGACATTGTGAGGGCCAACGATCGGCTGGTTGTCCTCCAGGTGGTTGCGGATGGATACGCGTTTGCGCAAAACCTGGACACTGGGCGGCAAGGGGTCGTTCCTTTGAACATTTTGGCGCGATGAAATTGCGTTTATTTTCATATTCAGTTTTCTTCGTTCTTTTCGGCGCTCGTTTCAAGCGACGGTGATTGCTGTTAATGCCAAATAGACTCAGTACATATGCATTGATGTTGTAACTGGTAAATGGCAGTTCAGGCAGGAGCCAGTTTGGAGGAGGGACAAGCACCCCCGCGCGTGTCTGTTTGGAGTGTCTCAGCAGTTTGCCAGTTGAACGTGACAGCTGACGCTGAAATGAAATTTCCGAGAGAAATGAATAAAAGGGCGACGGAGCCAGAACAACTTTGAAAGAAAATGCAGTTTCTCCGCCTGGCCCTCGTTGTCTCCGGTACCGCCTTGGCAGCGCCGTCGCTCAGGTTTGTGTGGCTTCCATGTGTGATACCTGCTGCCTTTTATGCTGACAAGCTTCAACAGGGAGAGAAATGTCTACCCTCAGACGCCTGACAGTCCGTCAACATTCAGCTATCCCAATCTTCCGCCAGCTGGAGCCCATTCTGCGTCTAGTAGCTGTACTTCAACTCCAGTGAGAACTACGCCTCCGGCTGCACTTTCTCCTTCAACCCGCTCCTGCACAGAGTCTTCAAAGTCAACTCCACCGGCAGTTGCTTCTCCATTGACCTCGTCTTGCACAGCGAAATCCACACAGCCAGCGGCTGCATCCCCAGCTGCGAGTGTTCCATACGTACTGCCGACACCGCCAGCTGTCAACACTCCATCTTCAGTCGTTGTTCCAGCGGTGCCCAGCTGCAGTACCCCTCCAGCTGCGAAACAACCTTCACCAACCACATCTTCATGCACCGCCAGCAAGTCAACCCCTCCAGCTGTGAATTCTCCTTCAACAAAAAGCACCACAACTTGCACAGCCTCGGTGCAAATTAAATCAACGCCTCCAGCAGTTGTGACTCCTTCAACTGCTGGTAGACCGTATGTGCCGCCAACGCCCCCGGCTGTCAACACTCCTTCCACTGTGTTTGTGCCGGCTGTACCAAGCTGCAGTACACCTCCTGCAGCAAAGCAGCCGTCGCCGACGCCTTCAACGACCTCATGTACTGCAGTTAAAACTACTGTACCACCAGCTGTTAACACTCCTTCAACCAAAGCAACGCCATCTTCCTCGTCTTGCACCTCGGTGAAGTCAACTCCTCCTGCAGCTGTGTCTCCTTCAACCACTCGCCCGTACGTTCCACCCACACCACCAGCAGCCAAGACTCCAACGACAGTGTTTGTTCCGGCAGTGCCTACTTGCAGTACTCCACCAGCCGCAAAACAGCCATCTCCAACCCCCTCCACCTCATCAACTTGTACTGTAGTGAAAACTACCGTTCCACCGGCTGTGTATACTCCGTCCACAAAGCCATCCTCCAGTTGCACAGTTGTCAAAACGACTTACTCCGCGGTTGTGAAATCGACACCCCCAGCTGTTGTGACGCCTTCAACCACTGGTAGACCATACGTGCCGCCCACACCACCGGCAGTGAACACTCCCACAACAGTTTATGTTCCTGTAGTTCCCAGTTGCAGCACACCACCAGCTGCAAAGCAACCTTCGCCAACCCCATCGGTGAAGCCAACAACATCTTCCTGCACCGCCGCTAAATCTACCCCGCCTGCGTTGAACACTCCCTCTACCAAGGCAACACCATCAACTTTGTCCACTTGTACTACTGTCAAATCCACACCCCCCGCAGTTGTGACTCCTTCGACTACTGGACGCCCGTACGTGCCACCAACGCCTCCCGCTGTCAACACTCCTTCGACTACTGGACGCCCGTACGTGCCACCAACGCCTCCCGCTGTCAACACTCCTTCTACGGTGTTTGTGCCTGCTGTACCAAGTTGCAGCACACCACCTGCGGCTAAGCAACCGTCGCCGACTCCTTCGACGACCACATGTACTGCAGTTAAATCTACAGTGCCACCAGCTGTCAACACTCCTTCCACCAAAGCAACGCCATCTTCCTCGTCTTGCACCTCGGTGAAATCTACTCCTCCTGCGGCTGTGTCTCCTTCCACCACTCGCCCGTACGTTCCACCGACGCCACCAGCAGCCAAGACTCCGACAACTGTGTTTGTTCCCGCAGTACCTACCTGCAGCACCCCACCAGCTGCAAAACAGCCATCTCCAACCCCCTCCACCTCATCAACTTGCACTGCCGTGAAAACTACCGTTCCACCGGCTGTGAATACTCCGTCCACGAAGCCGTCAACTTCCTCGAGTTGCACAGCCAGTAAACCAACCTACTCTGCGGTTGTAAAATCAACTCCTCCTGCGGCAGCATCTCCTTCTACCACCCGCCCGTATTTTCCACCCACACCTCCCGCAGTCAAGACTCCAACGACAGTGTTCGTTCCTGCCGTGCCGACTTGTAGCACTCCACCTGCTGCTAAGCAACCATCACCAACCCCTTCCACATCTTCCACGTGTACTTCAGCGAAAACTACCGTACCTCCGGCTGTGAATACTCCATCCACAAAGCCATCTCAAGCACCTTCTTCCTCAACCTGCACAGCTGCTGCAAAATCAACCCCTCCAGCGGCCGTCTCTCCATCCACGACCAAATCATACGTGCCACCAACACCACCAGCCGTTAACATTCCAACCACAGTCTATGTTCCAGCGGTGCCCAGCTGCAGCACACCTCCAGCGGCCAAACAGCCCTCCCCAACCCCTTCTACAACAACAAGCTGCACAGCCGAGAAGACGAGCGTACCACCGGCAGTCAATGTGCCAACAACAACTTCTTGTACAGCACAGCAACAGAAGCCCACACCGCCGGTGCAAGTAGTTCCAAAGTCCAGCACCTGCCAGTCGACTCCACCTGCGCAGGCTGTGCCAAAGACGTCGACATGTTCATCGGTGGTTGGGTATTAGAGCATACAGAAAGTGATCCAGTTTGTTTTTTTTCGCATTTGGGCACAGAGCAATTCATTTTTCTGTTATTTTTGCTTTTGGAAACAGTGACATTAAAGGAAGATTTTATATCGCACGCTTTGAAGATTGATCCTGCCCTGTTATGGCTCGATACTCATACGAAATACGAAATTAATAGATTGCTATTATCCCCTGCGCTCAGATGTTCCCTCTGAAGGGCCACCTGAGGGGCGCCTTCTTGTAAAATCATTTCGCCGAATTCATGTAAAATTTTCGGACAAGTCACAGTACAGGGCTCCGACAGACTTTTAACAATTCAAATGCATTTGTATTCCAATGTACTCTCAACTCAAAACAAATGCATTCACAAAAGAAGGAATGAAATAACGCATGCAAGTCCAGCAGTCACTGCCACCTCAGCACCACCAGTCTTGAGATTCGTGGTAACCACCTTTGTCACTGCGGAAGTCGATGCCGCTGTGGTAGAAGCAGCTGTGGTAGGTGCAGCTGTGGTCGTCATGGTGTCAGCTCCACCAGTCTGACAGGTACCCTGCTGAATAGCCCCAGCAACCGGAGACGGCATCACACAGGTGGCCCCATTCTCACAAACGGCAGGAAACTGAATGCTGCCACCTCCACAAGAATCTCCAACCTTGGAAAGCGCGTGGCAAAAGCCTTTGCCGCCTGGTAAATTGGGAACAGTGAGGATGCAAGTAAACCCTGTGCCGCATCGAGTAGCCGAGGGCACAGATGGTTGGCATTCAGAACCGTAACCACCAACGGAACTTGTTGTCGTTGCTTGAGATGCAGAGGATGAGGAAGGAAATGTCGTCGTCGCTTGGCACGTGCCAGACTGGATGGATCCTGGGACCGTGGCTGGTGAAACGCAGGATAGACCCGTGTCGCAGACTGCTGGGTACTGGATGCTGCCTCCCCCGCAATTCTGGCCTTCGCTTGAAAGTTGGTGGCAGATGCCTTTTCCTCCCGGCAGATTTGGAGTGTCAAGAATGCAAATGAAGCCAGATGCACATTGAGCTGCGGATACGACTGAGGGCTGGCACACTGAGCCATAACCTCCAAGCGATTGGGCCAATGTGGTGGTGGCCATGAGAGCGGCGATGATGATTTTGGAAGACATGTCTTTTGTTTGGGTTGTTGATGTTGATGTGAAGCAGAGGGAATTGGGAGTCGCTTTTTATACGCGCTTTTTGGACACCAGCCTCGCTTAAACGCGCGCAGCCAATCAACCACTCAAAAAGCGGAAAAAGGTTTTGAACATTTCGAACTTTGCTTTGAGCAAGGTTCGAACAATTTATTGTCCCAATTTATTGCATGTGAACCCATCCGCTTCCATACTATCAGTAGCACCACTGCCCCGCTTGCGCTCCACGGCGAAGGAAGCAGTCGAGTAAGAAGAAGCTGCGGAAGTGCTTGGTGTTGGCCATGCGCGTGATTCCCGCTCATCTCTCCCATATTGCCCGATCCGGTTCTGCACGTCGGCCATTCGTGGCGCACTGCGGTTCATTCCAACAAACGAAGTGGTTGACAGGAAGACGACATCTTCTTCCGAGAGCAAAGTTAATAGCCCGCGTTAAGTGAAAATGTCTCGGATGCAGGGTATCAGGTCTCCGCAGTGGATGCCGGCACTGCTGAGTGTTTTGAGCGGGACAAGGACTTGGTCTTTCAAATCCATGAATGCGACTTGGTGGAATGTGGTTTGGATGATGGTCAGTGTTTGCGATGACAGGGACAGCACGCCGTATAGCTGAGATAGGGCGTGGATAAATAAAATGGTTGCCATGGGCTTGACGAATTGAGCAGTGACGCTGGGTGGTAATGCCCCGCAAGGGTATCAGCAACCTCCTCGTCAGTACAACCAGCAGCCCATGTTTAGCCAGAATCCGTACTTCAACCAAGATGGAGATGCTGTATCAATGAGTCCTGTTGACGGCAGACACGGAGGAGATACAGGTCCGAATCAGGAATGGAACGCACGTCCGGGACAGTCGGACATGCGATATAGAAATAGAATAAAAGAGTAGATGGATGGATGCTATGATATATATTCCTCACTCAATACAGCAAAATTGCGCCAACAACAAACAGAAATAGAGACCCGAAAGGAAAATACTTCACGTCTTTTGTAAGCGTTTCAACGGTCCTCACACCTGGTGCGGAAAAGAGTTGTGAGAAAACATAAAAGACAGCGCAATAGTTCAAACAGCTTTACCACTCGTTCTCCTTACGAATCTGCTCCTCCTCTTCGGGCGTAAAGTCATTCACAATGTTGAAAGTCTTGCGAATTTCTTCGACCGTCTTTCCCTTGATCATGTTTGCGACAGTTTTGCATCCTGCGTATTCAAGAAAAAAAAAAGTGTCAGATTCCATTGCCAAAGAAGAGGGATCGGTTTTCTGAATATTTTCGGCTCCGCGTTTTACAACAGTTGATTCCTTTCGTGATGTGCCAAGAATATTTTTTTGTTCGACGGAATTCCATTTTGCTGCGCAACAGTCCGCTCATCCGAAGCACAGCAGCACCGATAACGCTCCAACGAAAAAAACCCGGGGAGACACGCAAGATCAGAAAAAATATATATACGCACCCAAATCAAGCAGATTCTTCATGTCGAGATAGTTTGCAGCGAGAATGATTTCAAACAAGGTACCCTGGTCAACGTTCATAAACTCCTTGTCTCTTTCCTCGATGTCCTCCGATGACTTTGGCTTGCTCTCTTCTTCGGGAGGTGTCGGGGGGTCGTCCTTGTGCATTGTTGCGTAGTCGATGACTGGGGCGCATTGTTGTGTGTGTCGTCGTGTTAAAATGAAGTGTGGGTGGGCCTCCTTTCCATGAGGGAAGAGTGTCTCTACGAACCCTTTTGCAGGATGGCGCCAGACACGTTGGGGAGGGGAATCGGCTGGTCGTCGGCCTCGCCCACATCCTGTTGAATTGCATAAGGGAACTCAGTAAATATGCGATATATAAAATCGAGGGAGGCGCCGCCAGCAACGCAGCGGAGGGAGGGGGGTGTTGGCGACAGGCACCTCGAGCATGTTCTTGATGAGAACAGACTGGTTCGCAATCTCTTTTGCAATGGTGAACTCTTGGTTGTCGGAACTTGTGATCTTGACCATTTTTTGAGGGATCTTTTTTCATTTCCGTGATTTTACTTTTTACCAAAAGTGGACAAGGCAAGGCTCAGCATGCACCACACATTGTCGTTTTCTATTGGCCTTTTTCTTCTCGTTTCATTTTCTCCAATACTCCTATGTAGGTATTTATTTATTTTCCATTATTGGTATTTACTAACGTCCCTCGCCTCCAACCACTCCTCACAATGTTGAAAAACGAGCGAATTTCTTCGACACTCTTTCCCTTGAGCATATATGCAACAGTTTTGCTGCCCACTTCGAGCACCCAGGTGGTGTGCCGCAAGAATAATTTCAAACAGCGTTGCTTGGTCCACGTTGAGAAACTGTTTATCGCGTTCTTCAATATCTTCGCTGCTGATCGTCCTTGTGCATTGTTGCGTATTCAATGACTGGTAAGGTAAATTGGACACAACTTGGGAGACATTGGTTATTTTTTGAAGGAGAGTTTTCTGATCCCCACCTTTTTGCAGGAGTGTGCCAGTCACATTGGGTAGGGAAATGGAATGTTCTTCCGCGTCGCCAATATCCTGGGGTGAAAGACACAAAAGTGGGCGTTCAGACAGGTTTGTTTTTGGTAGGTTGGGGTGTTCTGTCTTTTTCAATCATTAAGCTTGCTCTTGATCAGCTGTGACTGGCATGCAATGTCGTGAGGCACAAAGAACTCTTGGTTGTCGCGGCTGTGATTCGGACCGTGGCGTTTGCTGTCGGATCAGATTCAGAAGAGGAAGTCAGAGACGGTTGGGAGAGAGCTTGAGGCATATGCCCTGGGGGCAAAGCGCATGTGCCATTGGATGCAGCGGTGGCGGATGTAGGATTCAAGATCTGCACCGAGAGTGATAAGTGGCATTTTTGAAAGACAGATTTTTTTCGAGTGAACCTTCTGTGATGTGCACACACACACACACACACACACACACACACACACACACACGTTGGCGTTGAGATTCTCGTTTCTAATTCTCCAATTCTCTTTTGTTGGTATTTTATAATTCTTATTTAATTATTTCTCATCGCTCCTCGCACCACTCATTTTCCTTCCGGATCTGCTCCTCCTCTTCCGGAGTGAAGTCATTCACAATATTGAAGAGCGCGCGCACTTCCTCGACCGTCTTTCCCTTGATCATGTTGGCGACATTTTTGCAGCCCACGTCGAGCAGATTCTTCATGTCCAGGTAGTTTGCAGTCAAAATGATTTGATTGGTCCACATTGAGAAACTGTTTATCCCGCTCTTGAATGTCTTTGCTGCTTGAAAGCATTGTTTCTGTCTCGGGTGCTGAAGGGGGATCGTCTTTATGCATGGTGGCGTGTTCAATGACTGCGGGGAGAGTTGGGTCAGTTTGGGCGCATTGGAGATTGAAGGAGAGTGGGACGCACCTTTCTGCAGGATTGCGCCTGCTACATTGGGTAGTGGGATGGCATGTTCGTCCGCATCGCCGATATCCTGGTGAAATACCCAAGGTGGCGTTAGACAGGTTGTTTTCAAGTAGTTGGGGTTCTGTCTTTCGAACCTCGATCATATTCTTGATGAGCTGCGACTGGCAGGCAATGTCCTCGGGCACGGAGAACTCTTGGATATCGCTACTTGTAGTTCGGACCATGGTGTTGTGGTTGTTGTTGCTGTTGATGATTTGGAGTGCTTGTCATTTTATGCTTGCAAGTGTGCTGGAAAAACGCTGAGCCCAGTCTGTCTGCAAATCAGTCAGTCGGTCAGTGCATGCTGAGTTGGAGGTGTATGTATTCGGAGGAGACCACCTCCTCTGTCCTCCCCCCCTCCCAACTCCCACGACCCTCTCTCTCGCTGTCCCTCACAGTCTCGCTATCCCCCCCCCCCTCTCTCTCCCTCCAGCATTGCTCAAACAACACGTGGCGCATTATTCGCACGACGACCAGAGCAAGCCCAGCAGACAAACGTCGCTCTTTCAGTCTGACAAATTACAAATTGGATTTCACAAAACCCCGTTTCAATCAACGTAAATGTGATTAAAAGCCACACTTGTTTAATCACTTTGGCACATTTGGGCAACGGGACCGTAACGGGTGGCACTGGATTGTGTGCGTCACAACGAGCTGTATCTGCGTGTATGGGAAGGAGGCTGTTTGCGTACAGTTGTCTGGAGTGAGCTGCATTGTGTCCTGTCCATCCTGTCTGTATCCCGAGTGCTGATGTCTATCCATCCTGCCTGTCAGTCTGCAAAGTGGATGCTGGAAACCCGCGACTTTGATCAAATTCAAAAATTCCACTCATGAATTTTTTGCGATTACGCCACACCCATGCAAAGAGAAAGAGGAAAACGGATATATAAAAACGCCCTCGTTCCGCACTTTCCCACCAATAAACCAAATATCTATGTCAGCTCAAGAGGAAAAGCGTGACCTCGAGCAGAAGGAGAACGAGGCCGAGCTTGCCGCCGCCCAGATCATCTCCCGCGAAGACGAGGCCGACAACATCAAGGTCGATGCTTGGGGTGTCGATGTCATTCGTGCCATCGTCTCCAAAGAGGACGACCCAACCGAGCCAGTCCTGACGTTCCGTTTCTGGTTCCTGTCAACTTTGCTTGGAATCTTTTCTGGTAGTTTGGGACAGCTGTACACTTTCAAGCCCCAGACTGTTTCTGTCTCATCCCTCATGCTTGCCGTGTTTGGTTACGTCGGTGGAATGACCCTTGCCAAGATCCTCCCAAGAGGTATCCTGAACCCTTCAAAGTTCACCAAGAAGGAGCTTGCGTTGATTGTCATTGCCGCTGCCACTGCCGGAAACGGTGTCGCTTCCACACTCATTATCGGTGCCAAGGACCTTTTCTTCAACCAAAAGTTCTCTTACGTTGACGGTATCATTCTCGTGCTCGTTACCCAGTTCATTGGTTACGGAGCCGTCGGTGTGTACCGCTCCTTCCTCGTTTACCCACGTCGTACTTTCTTCCCCACTGCTCTTGCCGGTGTGTCGCTGTACGAAACCCTCTTTTCCCAGAACTTGAACGACTACGCTTTCAAGCTCTTCTGGATGGCCACCAGTGGTCTGTTCTTCTGGACCTTTATGCCCCAATATCTCGCACCAACCTTGATTGGAGTGTCCGTGTTCTGCCTTGCCAACCAAAACAGCCCACTCTTCACCCAGCTCTTTGGAGGTGTCAACAACAACGAAGGTCTTGGAATCTTGTCCATCTCGTTGGACTGGAACAACATTACCGACCAAGGATTGTAAGTAGCGGCTATCATTTGATCCATTGAATGCAACGTGCCGGATATCTAACCAATTAAATTGACAGGACCTACCCATGGGCCACTCAAATGAACCAGATCTTTGGAATGATCGGATGCGTGACTTTGATCCCGATTCTGTACTACTCCAACGTGTGGAACGCCAAGACCTTCCCCTTCATGTCCCAGTCCCTCTACACCGTTGACGGAAAGAAGTACAACCAGACCAAGATTCTCGGTGCCGACAACTCCTTGGACGAGGCCAGATACGCTGCCTACGGACAGCCATACTACTCTGCTTCCTGGGCCTTCAACACGATGATGCAGAACATGTCCGTCACCGCCGGTATCGTCCACGTTCTCCTGTGGCACGGATCCGACATTCTTGCTGCCGTCAAGACGCTCTTTGCCAAAAAGTCTAGCGATGTCACTGAAGTTGCCGAAATTGAAACCGACGACTCTTACAGACTCACCTCAGTCCACCCTGAAGTCCCACTTTGGTGGTACGGAGCCCTTATGGTTGTGTCTTTCGGTCTTGGATTCTACGTCTGCTGCAAGGACAATGTGCTGCCATGGTGGGCGTACATCCTGACTGTCGGCATGGCTCTCTTCTTTATCATCATCTCTGGACTCTTGAACGCCATCACCGGATTCACGCCACCCATGAAGACTTTCATCCAGCTTATTGGAGGTTTCATTCTCCCAGGAAAGCCCATTGCCAACATGTACTTTGTCACCTTTGGAAGCAACACCATTGCCGAAGCCGTTGCCATGTGTGTCGACTTGAAGATTGGACAGTACATGAAGGTCCCACCCCGTGCCGTCTTTGTCGCCCAAATGTTTGGAGGTGTCGTTGGAGCCCTTGTCCACTGGCTTCTCAACCAAATCGTGCTTGAAACTAAGCGCGAAATTCTCATGGACCCTAACGGTGACAACAACTGGTCCGGACAAAACATTATCGGATTCAACACCAAGGCCATCACTTTCGGAACCCTTGCACCCAAGATTCTCGCTGCCGGCGGTACCTACGAGTGGCTGTCGTACGCCTTCATTGTCGGCGCGTTCCTCCCCATTCCATTCTTTTTTGCACACAGAGCCTTCCCAAATGTTGGCTTCAACATGGTCAACACTGCTATCATGTCCTGGTACTTTTGCATCTTCACCGTCGGAATCAACTCTGGTTGGACCACGCGTATCATTCTCGGAGTCGTGTTCCAGTTGTACCTTCGAAAGTACCAGTCTGCATGGTTCAACAAGTACAATTACATTCTTGCAGCTGGTTTGAACGCTGGTACGCAGTTGTCTGTGTTTGTCATGTCGTTTGCGCTGCAAGGTGCTGGTGGAGTTACTGTTAACCCACCGTTCTGGGCTCTTAACCCGGACCCGGCCTCTGGAGTGTTCTCTGACTACTGCACCCGCAAGAAGTAGCTTATCTTTTCGTGTCTTTCTAGTACCATCCATCCGTCTATACTTTTGTAGTATGGGTTGCTTGTTTTGATGAAATGAAAATAATTGGGGAAATATAAACTATAGAAGTGTCGCTATATTTTCTTGTGCTCGCTTTTGATTGATACTCGCATTCTTATCTTGCGACGCCACTGGACGTGGACGCAGTTGCAAGGTCTCCATGAAACAGTAACAACCTTAACTTCAGGAAGAAGTTTTTCCTAACTGCAACTTTTTGTCATTTTTCTATTTACTGGCAGTGACCCATTATCCGGACATGGGGTTGACCAGCCAGCCAGCCTCAGAGAGAGGGAAACGCGTTCAAGTGGAAGTGGTGATGCCATGTCGGACAGTGGATAACCAATCCAGTCACAGAATGTGAAATGATGTGTTGTTGCCTTGCGCCTGACTTTATGTTGTCCCGAATCCAAAAAATCATCGTTCAAAAAAATGCGATTTATCACTCTCGCTGCAGTCACTGCACAGCTTGCGGGTGAGTACTCCCTCTCGCACCCACCATCACCTGCATCCTCTCCACAGCATGCACTACTCCCGCTCTCCCCCAACCGTCTCTAACCCCTTCTAAACCTGATCCGACAGCTGCCACGTTGTACGAACCCGCCGACGGCAAGATTGTCTTTGGTGCATGGGTTGAAACCGAGTCCGCAACAACAGTGGGACCCGTCACTCTCGGAGGAGACTCGCCCTCCGACTTCAACAAGCGCCTCGGCCTCAACGCAGGCGTCTTCCACATGTCCCAGTCCATCCCGCTCGCCATCTCGCCGTTTGACCAGACACAGATGACTGCCCCGCTGAACCTGATTGAAGCGACAAAGACGGGTGAGAGCTTTTTTGTTGGGAGTTGAAAACTTGGCAGGACGGACACACACTCAAAAAACGTTGATGTTAAAAAAAAAATTTGCAAAAATTTTCAACTCAAAGACGCTATTTTGTTCTTGACCATTTACCCAAGCCAAACCGCCGAAAACTCGTTTGATCTAATTACGGACAAGGATGTGCAGTTGCTTGCGTGGCAGCTCGGCAACATTACCGACCCAAGTCTCTCCGGAAGAAGGGTCATGCTCCGGTATAGCGCGAGACTCTTTAACGCCCGACATTTGAAGAAGAAAAAGCTGACTTTGTCTTTTTTTCAAACAATAGATTTGGACCAGAAATGAATGGTAACTGGTTCACGTACGGACAGCAGCCGTCGCGCTACGTGACAGGTGTGTGTGTTCAAATAACTGTTGACACGGAATCTTCATGGTTTTGAACGCGAAAAACTATTCCGTTTTTTTTTCTCAGAGTTCCGTCGTTTGGTTACTGCAATTCGTGCCGTGACCAAGCGCGTGTCGTTTGTGTGGTCTCCCAACGCTGGAAACAACTATCCTTTCGGCGGCAACTTTTTGCCTAACGCGGAACGCACTGCCCTTGACACGAACAAGGATGGTATCGTGGACAACAAGGATGATCCATTTTCACCTTACTGGCCTGGAGCAGAATACGTGGATTGGGTTGGAACTTCGCTTTACTGGAAGGGAGATCCAGCAACTGGCTACCCAACAAAGGACAACTCGAGAACCCCGGCTGATTTCTGGGAGCATATGGTCCAAGGAAGCGCCGTCGAGGTTGTGAACTCGGACTACCCCTTTTATACACAGTATGCTGAAAAATACAACAAACCCCTTGTGGTGAGTCTCATAGTTGTTTTTGCGAGTGATTTGAAACTTACATGCTTGATTTATTTATTTTTTTTTTTTTTGCAGATGTCTGAGGGAGGTGCTGCCTTTGCTCTGTACCAAGAAGGTTCAACTACCCGTCTTCCAGCGAACCAAGGACAATTGGTTGTGCAGCAATCATTCTGGCAATCGTATTTGAACGCCGCCTTTTTCAAAAAGTTTCCCAAAGCGAAAATGTTCATCAACTTTGAACACCAGAAAGTTTACGGTTTGTTTTTTGTGTTGCTACTTATGCCTGGTTCTCGTCACAAAACTGACGTTTTGAAAATAGAGGATCCCACGACTGGCAAAAATGGAATTACCCGTGACTACCGCATCACATTCGAACCAGCTGTTGCTGCTGCCTTGAAATCTGATTTAACAGCGTTGGGTAGCGCTATCGAATGGGCCGGACCATTTGTTGCCGGATATGACTGGTTGACTGGCACTGGTGGTGTTAGTGGTGGTAATGGTGGTGGTGCCGCAGTCACCACAAAGACTGGAGGAGCAGCTGCGCCAACTGGTGCTGCTTCCGTGACCACTTCCAAGAGTGGAGCATACCAATTTTCAGCGGGTGTTATTGGGTTTACTGCCTGCATTGCTCTGCTGCTTTGAACAGCCCTTTGAATGACTGTGTTCCTTTCTTCTTTGCCCACCATCATTGTGTGACCATCGACTCTTGAAGTAAAAAATAAAAGTTGCCTTATATGCTCGTCGATACACAGACAGACAGACAGATAGACAGGCAGACTGCCTGTTCATTTCTTCCAACTTTATCATACTTTCCCTCTCCTCTGCCAGCATATCTATCCGAATCCTCATGTCTGCAAAGTCGTCGAGAATCTTGTGGAACTCCAAATACGTCAACCGATGCATCAAACTCGGCAACACAGTTTGCACCGTCGCAGTTCGCAGAGTTTCATAATGAGACCCACCTCTGCTTAAACGCTTGCCTTCAGAAAAAAAGAAATTCAAAAAGAAACAACGGAAAAAATAATGCCTCCAAAATAAGCACCCGTTCCCAAAGTCACTGCATGCCTTTCATTCACATACACCTCTGCCTTCCCGTTCAAGATAAAGTACATGTCCGAGCCAGAGTCTCCTTGTTTGGTGACGTAATCACCGGGGATGTAGTTGATGGAGCGGAGGGCGGCAGCAATGCGGCCCATGAATAACTCGTGTCTTCCGTCTCCGGTGGATCTTTTTAGGACTGGTACGTTTACAATTAAACGGCGCGTGTTTTGGAGTAGAATTTCCTAAATTCGCGCTTTCAGTTCCCATCCATCCATACGATAGAATGCTGTGCAACAAAATGCAATACAATGCAGCAAAAGCAACGAAACGTTTACCGCTTTCAGCGCATCATTCAAGGTTGACAAGAGGGCGTTTTCTTCAAAAAATTTCCCGGGGTACCGCACGTGAGAAGACGCGTTTCCGTTTCTTTGCTCAAATCTCTGCTGCGGATGTAATCTCTGAGCTCTCCCACTTTTTGCTCAAACAAGCGGCCGGATGGGTTCATGGCCATGACGGCGGACGAAATTGCGCCGAGGAAGATGGCGTACTGAGTGACCACAACAGCAGCAAAGATGACGTGGATGAACGAGGCGATTTGTTCAGCGGGAGACCATGGGCTGTGTTTGGTGTTTTGAGTTGGTGGTTTCTGTTGAAGGGAGCAAGATTTTCAAACAAAAACTCACTTGAATGAAGTTGGGAACATGTTTCCAACGGCCTGTCGATGCGTAAACAATAAGCAAAAGAAATTTAAATTAAAAACAGCTTTTTTTCAGACTCGTAACAAGAAGTCACCTTGTAGTATGTCCATACATACGTTTCAAACAACGTTGCCGAATCCACCAACGGCCACATTGAACTCCACCCAACAAACCCAGTCAAACTACCCATCATATAAATCGTGCATGCGTTACAATGGATAA
The DNA here is from genome assembly GCA_025435555.1 of Chytriomyces cf. hyalinus JEL632. NCBI lineage: Eukaryota > Fungi > Chytridiomycota > Chytridiomycetes > Chytridiales > Chytriomycetaceae > Chytriomyces > Chytriomyces cf. hyalinus JEL632. Next base: position 33,906 of record JAIWWG010000044.1, on the reverse strand, counting down.
ACCAAAAGATAGCACCAGTGAGCGGTAGCGTTCGTGAAATGGAAACTCCAATAAAGTCGTCCAAACGCCAACCAGCGCGAATGATTCCCGGGCATTGAAAAAAGTTGCGCCACAACTTGATGCACCGAATCAAATAATAAATGCAAGAAATTCGCCGTGCATCTGACTTGGGAAGAACACGGGGAATGGTATCTGCGATAGACGAGCGAGAGGAAAGCTTTTCCTGTTAAAAGTACCCAAAAACGCAACAATACGCCACTTTCCAAAGTCGCTACATTGACGAGGAACCACCTTTTCATCCAGTACATCATCCATACTGGCAGTGTCGGTCGTGCCTTTTCATACTCGCTTAAGTCGAAAAAGCTAATATCCGAGGGCACCAGTTGCGGGGTCACCAGTGCCACGAGAGAATCACACAAAAATATGCTTGAAATTGATATTGCCAAAAAGTTCAAATCATAAAGATTATAGGTCGGATTGTAGGCGGCTGTGAAGGGAATGAGCCAGAGAAGAACAACCATGACAACTGTTATGACACATAAAAAATTGTTACCACCCTTTTTACAGCGGAACAAGAGTTTCTCTTACATCCCATCAACAGAGTTTGAACCCCTTTTTTGATATGGAGACGCATGTGGTGGGTAAATGACGCCAGGAGCGTCTTTGAGGGAGATGGAGCGGCGGAGGGATGATTTGCGCCGGAATTCCGAAGTGGGTGGGGAAGCCAAAGGGCTCAGAGCTGTCAATGACTCTTGGGATGCATAGCTGAGATTCAACGCGGCAAATGCGCTCAAAGCAGCGCTTTTTGGTTGATCATTGGCTATTAGGCTTTGGTAAGGGAGTGGCGGGGCAAAAACGCGCCATCTGTGCTTTTGGTTGTTTTAATTTCTTTTGGATTCCCACTTGTTCCTTCCACTTTCGGCATGTTCACCTTGAGACACACCGGGCGTATTTCGAACAAAAAGCTTCTGCGACGCCGTCAATGAACGCTTCAAAGGTTCCAGCAGCTTCCTGGACTTTGAACCCAACATGGGCATTCCCGCTTCATTCAGACTGGCTGCCTGAGAGGGGCCGAGACTCCTGGCCATTGGCCGCTTGTCCAGCTCAGCAAACAGAGCTATATTAGGAAGCTGCTGTGAGCTTTCCGTGTGCAGCGCGTAGTCTCCTTCCGTGATTCTGATGCCATAATCCAAGTACGAGAAGTGTTCGCTGGAAGTCGGAACTACCGTAGATCGCTTCAGCGCCATTTCAACCATGGATAGGATCTGGTTGGAACGGTCAATGAGGTCTGCTCGAAGGCGGCGAAAGTCATTCGCGAATTGGTGTAGTTCTTCGTTGTTCATGAGAGAAATTATCAGGTCAGAGTTCTTCAAACTTAAGCTGACAATTATTCCAGGTTCCTATTTGATGATCTCTGGGCACTGACTTGGGATGATGCAAGCAACGCGTCTCGATAGCTACCTCCCTCACTATCACAACCAGCCACTACCATGGATAGTACAGCAGGACCCATGAGGTACAATGCCCAATGCGAGATAGGTACGCCATAAGTTTGAGCGTGCTTTGTTTCAAGAGCACCGCGTTGTGGCCAAGCAGTCTCGCCTGTCATCCATTTTCTTTTTTCGACAAAACCAAATCTCTCCGCCTCAGAAAATAAAAAAGAAACATGAGCGAATTGGACTACACAAAACTGACGCCGCTGTCGCCCGTCGTCATTTCAAAGCAAGCAACCATCAATATCGGTGCGTCTACACGGGAGGGAACCCCCCGTCCCTCCTGTCTCTGCTTCGGTGCCCTGCTCACCTCCATTCGTTGTGCTTTCAGGAACTATCGGCCATGTCGCCCACGGAAAATCCACTGTCGTGAAGGCAATCTCCGGTGTCCAAACGGTCCGATTTAAGAACGAACTCGAGCGAAATATTACAATCAAATTGGGTTATGCGAATGCAAAGGTGTGTGTGGGCTCACCAACGGAACTCGGCATCAGCAACGCTAACGCCGGCTCTTCAAAAATCATTCGTATAAAAAAAGATCTTCAAGTGCGACAATGACGCTTGTCCAAGACCCGGCTGTTACAAGTCATTCAAAAGTGACAAGGAAGAAGGGTTCGCGTGCGAGAGGCTGAATTGCTTGGGAAAGATGCGTTTAGTCAGGTGCGATGACATTCCCATCCATGTTCCTTTTGGATGCCCTGGGACTGGGTGATATTGCATTCGAAGTGCATACTTCGACGCCGTTTGAGTTTCAGCGATCATGCGTCATGGGGACATTTCACGAACTCTTTCAAATGTCTTGACCTGGTTGCTTACATCGTCGAAAACAGACACGTTTCGTTTGTCGATTGCCCAGGTCACGATATTCTCATGGCAACCATGTTGAACGGTGAGAAGCCCCGATCTTGCTTTTCCCTCTCACCACATCACCTAAAACACATCTCTCGTACGGTTGCCTAGGCGCCGCTGTCATGGACGCCGCGTTACTTCTGATTGCCGGAAACGAAACATGCCCACAACCACAAACCAGTGAACATCTCGCCGCCATTCAAATCATGAAGCTCAAAAACATTCTGATTCTCCAAAACAAGATTGACTTGATCAAAGAAAGCGCCGCATTGGAGCAGCACGAACAGATTTTGAAGTTCATCAAAAACACAGTTGCCGATGGAGCACCTGTCATTCCCATCTCTGCTCAGCTCAAATACAATATCGACGCAATCAACGAATACATTTGCAAACGAATTCCCGTGCCTGTGGTTTGTATTTACGGTTTTGTTTGCGGTGCCAAATTGTTTTTCCTGAACGGCGCCTCATTTACAATCTTGGATTTTACTGCCAAACAGAGAGATTTCTCATCTGACCCGAAGCTCATTGTCATTCGTAGTTTCGATGTCAACAAGCCAGGAGCCGATGTTGCTTCTTTGAAGGGAGGAGTTGCGGGTGGATCAATTCTCTGTGGAGTCCTGAAACTTGGAGACGAAATTGAAGTCCGCCCAGTAAGCTGGCTTTTTTTGAGGGTCTAAAGGTCCTTGTTCGTGCAAGGGCTAAATTCTCTTTCTTTCAGGGTCTCGTCACCAAAGACGCCGACGGAAAAGTCAAATGTCGCCCAATCTTTTCTCGTATCATCACCCTCCTTGCCGAAAACAACGAACTCAAATTTGCTGTGCCGGGAGGTCTCATTGGAGTTGGAACGAAAATAGATCCAACAATTTGCCGTGCGGATCGTCTTGTGGGACAAGTTTTGGGTGCTGTTGGAAAGCTGCCAGCCATTTACACCGAGATTGAAATCAACTTCTTCTTGCTCCGTCAATTGTTGGGAGTCAAGTCAACGGACGGAAAGAAGCAGACGAAAGTTGAGAAGCTGGCCAAGAACGAGGTGTTGCTGGCCAACATTGGATCCACCAGTTGTGGTTGCCGTGTGTTGAGTGTGAAGGCGGATTTGGCAAAGATTCAGTTGACTACTCCTGCATGTACTGAGGTGGATGAAAAGGTGGCCTTGTCAAGACGTATCGACAAGCACTGGAGGTGCGTTAAAATTTCTCATTTGTCACGTGTATTCTTTTTGCTGACATTGAGTTGACAGATTGATCGGATGGGGCAAAATCACACGCGGAACGACCATAGATCCAGATGTTTAAAGGATGAAGGGGATGGTTCTGATGTTCAGATTTGTGCTTGCGATTGTTTCAGAGTGGACAACGGGGATGATGAAATGAATAAAACATGTGCTCCAGTCAAACACGGCTCTTAACCATAGGAGTGATGCAGAACTGACCGGTGATATGCAGGGTTGAAGCCAGAGAACTTAATGCGTGTGACACTTTACAAGGTGGATGAGCCGAGCGTTAATTGTTTTAAATAAAATGGACAAGTATAAAAATGGTGATTGGAAATGGAGACACTTTGCCAATGACGTGCACCACCAACCCCTCTTCGCACCATCAGCAGCGCCGCAGTTCGCAAACACCGGCGCATAGCACCGCAGCAGCCCTGCTGCGAGCACCGCACATCGCAGACAACGGAGGGAGGCACGCTGCCACAAATTGGCAGGCTGATTGATTAAAAAGGAAGTGATTAAAAATAAAATTGTAAAAAAATTGTCCTTTGCTGCAAACGGTTAAATAGAGGCGACAACGCTGCCCTTTGTGACCCAATAGACTTTTTAGACAGATGCAGGTCCTCGCTCTTCTCTCCTTCGTGACCCTCGCTTTGGCCAACGCTGTGTGAGTCTTCTGTGATGTGACACCCCCCCCTTCCGAGGTCCTATCTCTCCTCGGTGCTGGCCTCTGGCGGAGACACTGGCTGGCACGGCGGGACCACGGCGCTGCTGCGATAAGAAGAATCCTTCGAAACCATACCCACCGCAATCGACTGTCGAATCAATCCTTCGAATTCCATATGAATCCTGCTATCGAATTGAGTTCTAATCTGTTGCTTATCTCAACAGGCCATCCTCCGTTGCCGTCCCAGCTGCCCCCAGCTGCGTGACCCCACCAGCCAACAACACCCCAACCACCGCTGGTGCCTATGTCCCACCAACCCCACCCGCTAAGAACACCCCAACCCCACCTGCTGGAAACACCCCAACCACCGTTGCCGTTCCAGCCGTCCCAACCTGTGTGACCCCACCAGCCAGTAACGTTCCAGGCACCACCCCACCAGCCAAGAACACCCCAACCCCACCAGCTGGAAACACTCCAACCACTGGCGCTTACGTTCCCCCAACCCCACCCGCCAAGAACACCCCAACCCCACCTGCCAGCCAGGTTCCAGGCACCACCCCACCAGCCAAGAACACCCCAACCACCGCTGGAGCTTACGTTCCACCCACCCCACCTGCCAAGAACACCCCAACCCCACCAGCTGGAAACACCCCAACCACCGTTGCCGTCCCAGCCGTCCCAACCTGTGTGACCCCACCAGCCAGTAACGTTCCAGGCACCACCCCACCAGCCAAGAACACCCCAACCCCACCAGCTGGAAACACCCCAACCACCGTTGCCGTCCCAGCCGTCCCAACCTGTGTGACCCCACCAGCCAGCAACGTTCCAGGCACCACCCCACCTGCCAAGAACACCCCAACCCCACCAGCCAACAACACCCCAACCACCGCTGGAGCCTACGTCCCACCAACTCCACCAGCCAAGAACACCCCAACCCCACCTGCTAGCAACGTGCCATCCACCTGCACCACCGCTACTCCCCCAGCCAAGAACACCCCAACCCCACCTGCCAACAACACCCCAACCACCGCTGCTGCTTACGTGCCACCAACCCCACCTGCCAAGAACACCCCAACCCCACCAGCTGACACTAAGCCAACCACTGGAGCTTACGTGCCACCAACCCCACCCGCCAAGAACACCCCAACCCCACCTGCCAACAACACCCCAACCACCGCTGCTGCTTACGTGCCACCAACCCCACCCGCCAAGAACACCCCAACCCCACCAGCTGACACCAAGCCAACCACTGGTGCTGCTTACGTCCCACCAACCCCACCCGCCAAGAACACCCCAACCCCACCTGCTAACAACACCCCAACTGCTGGTGCCTACGTCCCAATCACCCCACCTGCCAGCGTTGCCCCAAAGACCACCCCAGGCTACACCCCACCCGCCAACAACACTCCTGCTACTAAGAAGAAGTGTGCCCCAAAGACCAAGGCTAGCTACTAAATGGTTTGAGCTGACTCCCTAATTTGGGAAGTCGCCATCATTTTGTATTTTGTCATTGTCAAACCTTTTTCCTTTTTTGTTCCGCTCGCGTTATAGACTTGTTTTTTTTTAAATGTAGCTTCTTTAAACTTGGACAAGCTGTTTTATTCTTTATTGCATCTACTCTCCTTCATATTCCCTCTACCCTTTTCCCTCACCGCTTGACTCTGCTTCGTGGTGCTTCTCTTCTGACCTTTATTGGCGCCTTTTACTTAGCTGCTGCCTTCTTGGTCTGTCCCCTCTTTCCTTTATCTGGCTCATACTGGTTGCCACTACTTTTTTTCTATAGGTGTCTGACCATCTCCCGTTCCATCTGTTCTCCTCGCTTTGTACCATCTCGCCCTTTATCTTTTTGTTTTTTCCTTATTTATCTATGTGCCCGCCTTTTATTTGGGGAAAAGCTGGTCTTTTTTGCTAGTTTGGTGAAAACGTGGAGATGGAACGGCTGAGTTTTTCTTGTGAGGAGGTGCTTGCAGATGGATGGGATTGGTGAAGAATAAATACTTTGTTTGTCCCTCAATTCTACTGGATCGTTTGATTTTATAGGGTTGATACGCCGTGTCTCGTAGGGATGCTGCACCTCCAGTTTCATCTCCAATATTTTATTTAAAAAATGTACAAACACTTTCGAAAGCTGAGCAAGCAACAACGACAGTTTCTCTTTTTCGGGCTTCCGTTCCTGACTACGATGGTTGGGTCGACAGTCATGCTTGGCCAACTTACCCAGACGCGGTACGATCTGAATGACAAGAAAGTTCAAGCGGTAAAAAATGGGTGCACTCATGATCAGATAGCTTCAGGTTAAACAAACTCTCTCTTTCAAATTCACAGGTGTCAAAAGAGGAAGAGCTGAAGCTGGATTCAAATCGGAAACGGCTGAATTTACAAGAAGAGTATTTTGTGAGGCGTTTTTCCCGGCTCTCATTCCCAGTCACCCACTCACAATACACAATTTGTGCGTATACAGAAGCTTGCTGCGAATGAAGGCAAAGACTGGGACTACGTGCGAGTCCCGCGGCCTGCGGGCATTGAGGAACCCATCTTCAAGAGGTCATGAAATAAATATATCAAAACGAAATGCCTCGGACAGCACAAGCTTATATATCCACAGTCACAGATCCATGGATCAACCTGGCATTCGAAGAGTGGTGAGTCGCAGTTACTCACTTCGATAACAGTGCGATACCCAGCCTTGGCATGCACAACAAAACAATAAGGCTCTTTCGAAGACCCTCACATGCCGCATCTCCCCACACGGTGTATCTGTGGCGCAACAATCCCTGCGTTGTGATTGGACGAAACCAGAACCCATTCAAAGAGTGCAATTTGCCGTGGCTGCGGGCAAATCGAGTACCAGTGATTCGACGACGTTCAGGTTTGACGTTCCATCTTTGTTTCCTTTGAACTCTCTTAACACTCACATTCATTTATACGGGGGCTCACAGGAGGTGGAACAGTTGTGCATGCTCTTGGAAACACAAACTATACGTGTTTCATGCCTCGAGAATCATTCAACCGGGACTTTTCTGCGAATATTGTTGCGCGTGCTTTGCATCAGTTGGATATTCCTGCGCATGTGAATGCTCGGTGAGTGCTGTAGTTGTTGTAGTTGTGGTCGTTTGTCGAAAAGTATTCTGACCAGTTTACAGACATGACATTGTTGTGGATAATCGAAAAGTATCTGGATCCGCATTCAAAGTAGTGCATGAGAAGGCATATGCGCATGGGACTATGCTGATTTCATCAGATTTGGAGAGTCTGGGGACGCAGTTGAAGAGCCCTCGGAAGGGAGCTCTGGTTGGAAAGGGAGTGGAAAGTTTCCCTTCCAAGGTGAGGATATTTTGTGTTTGATTCTTTGCTTGTCGCTTGTTTGTTTGCGTCATTTCTGAGATATCTGGAATAGGTGACCAGGCTGATTGATCACTCATACACAGTGACGCACACTGATTTTTGTCGCGCTGTTGCTGAGGAATTTGGCATCATTTACAACAAGGAAGCAGGCCTGAAGGTTTGTTTTCTCGTAGTTTTTGCGTCTGTTTTGGTTGTCACCTGATCCCCGACCTGAATAGAATCACATGACAGAACTGGGGATGGCTGACTTCAACTCAAACCCAAAAGTGCAAGAGTACTATGATGAAATTAAGGTGAGTTCTATTCAGCGGCGTCTCGCAATACATGCATTGAACGTGATGCTTTCATATCAATTAGGCATTTGAATGGAAATGGGGCCAAACGCCAACTTTCACGCATGCCATTGAAAAAGAATTCAGATGGGGATATTTGGTAAGCTGAAGGAAGCATTGCGAAACGTCTTGATTACTGAATTCTTTGTGTGCCTTCAAAATACTCCAGAAATCCATCCTAACAATAAGTGAAGGAGTGATTGTTGAGGTTGCCTCAGAGGTCACACCCAGCAGCAAGGCGGCGCTTCCTTTCGATGGAAAATTTCTTGCAGATGCAATCTCAACATTTCTAGTGGGCACTAGGTATGATGATGGAGCAGTGGGTACATGGGATGCGCTGAATGATGTGAATCGGTGGGAAATGGGAATTCAGAATGCGAGTGATGTTTATGAATGGCTTCAGAGTGCCATTTGGAGTGGCATTGATTCTGTGGAATCCCAGGCATGAGGAACTTTTTACTTTCTAATTTAAAAAGTCTTGAGGGAGAATAAAGGGCACGTTCAATGGAAAGCCAGGAGACAGAAAACGTGACACGCAGTTTATTCGCACCCACATTCGCCCAAATTACCCAAGGTTTTAAAATGCTCTGTTCCCACCAACTTTCGCAGTTCCATCCCTTCTGTTCATAAAGATGCCTGAAAACGTGCGTTTCGGCGCCCCAAGCAGCGAGACACGCACAAACGTGATAAACCACACTAGATACTCAATCACCCACGAAGACACTGTTCCATTCCAAGTCCGGAACGCGTCATACACAATTCCAACCAAGCCTCCGAGCATTGCTGCAATCAGATCGCGTATAGACCAGATATCTTCGTGGGATACAACTCTGCCAGCGCTGTCGAAAATGAAAGTCGAGACCGTACGGATGGGGACATTGACGAGAGCAGGTGGCAGCCAGGGAAGGAGAGTAAAGACAATGAGGGCATCGATCACGACAACTTCATCGGACGCGTGTGAGAAGGGGTGTTGAGTGGAGGTGGCTGTCGACTGTTGTGGAAACTTCTAAGTTTTGGCGTTGTATCAATGACATTCAAGCACTTGCTTGGTTGTGAGCCCATGTGACAGAGTTGATGTGGCGGGACACTGAGGCAAGGAGGGTCATGAATTTGTACTGCTGTGCCACAGCATGCAGCCCCTGAACGGACACAAGAGGATCGGAGAACGTGGCTGCGGGGTTGAAGTAAGCAGCGAGCACGGTCTCTTTGTAGTGGCTGCTTGTGCTGAGAGTAATGTGAGTTGTTGAGAGAGAGAGAAGAAGAGGGAAGGGATTTAGAGACGGCTGTTACGGGATCTACATTGATTGAAAGTCACCTGTAGATGGACGCGTGGATCTCCTTTGCCTTGTCCACACATCCTCGTGCGAGCGGGTTCGTCGACTGCGGTAGTACTGCGCTCGCAGTTCCTCGGATGGGTGATGCCATGCTCTGAAGTGAAGCGCCTGTGCCGTTTGAGAAGCCAGTGTTGAGGAGCGTTGGCATATGGCTTGTTGTACATTTGTAATATGCAGGGTGTGTATTTTTTGAACTGCGACCTCTCCCTCCATTTTCCCCCCATTCCCGCCTCAATTTTCCCATATTTCAAACCTCTATCCTTGTGTACGGAACACACACATGCATACAAGAAGAGAATTAGATTACTTATCTGGTGGAATAGAACAACAGAGAAAAAGGGCAAAAAGAAAAGCGATATTTAATAAGGGGGGTTTGCGCCGAGCAAATAAAAGGCGATATTTACTCGTCTTTTTGAGAGCGGAGAGATGTAAAGAAGGAAAGAAAATGGGGAAACGGCGAAATGGGAAATCAGAAGAGACGACAACGAACCGCATTTTGAAAAAACTAACCATCACTCAGATCCACTTTGGAGAGCAATAGAGAGCACAGGTTTGCTTCCGATAAGAATCCATTCGCGATTGCCGTCGGGATGTTTGACAGCTTTTGAACATGCAGGAGTGGAAGTGTGTCAGCTTTCATCCAGCGAGAGATATGCGCGCGATTCTCACCACAACTGAAGATACAGCGCTCTTTGCAGACTGGAATGCCGCGAGAGGAGGTGCCGAGGATGAAGAGGATGAGCTGGAAGTGCCAAATGGAGCAGCGCCAAACGGTGTGGATCCCGAATCGAAACACGACTTTTGGCTCGTTGATGCGGTGAATAGAACGTGGCTCAGATTCGCGGCAGAGCTTCGTGGCACAGGAATTGTCCCGCGCTTTGCGAATGTTCGCAGAAACTGCCGATTCATATTTTTGCAGTTTTTTTGTTTGGAGATGGCAAAAGTTTATGGGTTTCATTCATGCACTTACTGTTCACTTATTATTTGTTTGATAACTTCCACGCTAAAGAAAAAGAGCTTGTCCGAACTATGCAATCTCTCAGCTTCTCAGGATCTGGCTCAAGCTGTTGACGTTCCCACCGCGATACTGACTCACGCCTCCTTTTCCCAACGGAGCACTGTCTCTCCCCGCAAGTCCTCTTCCACTACCATCCGCGTTGAACCGGTGCTGGTGTGTTCCTGTGTATCCAGACGAGTCCGTCAAACGGTCAAACACGCTCGATTTCTTTTCATTTGGTCGATCTGTCAATTATACAGTACTCCAGAGAGGGATCAGAAAACATACCGAGGCGGTAGTGGAAGATTTCGCAAGAGATTGCTGCGAGGAAGCGAGGGACGAAGATGTAGTGTAATTGCCTCCTTTAGTCGTGGCGTGTGGCGCTTGAGAGCGGCGACCGGCAATGGGTGCCTTCTTTGGCGCGTTGACAATGTTTTCTAAGGAGTTTAAAGAATGAGTTTTGACAGATTGAAAACAAGATGCTATACAAACGAACCAAGCTTCTCCTCCGACTGAGTCAAGACACTGGCACGCTTGTTTTGTGAAATGGAAGATGCGGCAGTGGGCGCCCGCATTTTGGATTGGGATTCTTGGCGCCTGTTGGACACACTCTGACGGTTTGTCTGCGCCAATGGTTGCTGGGACGGCGCGTCTCTGTTGACAATCTTGGAGAGGGTGTCTGTGCTCTTGCCTGTTACGCGTCCGTTGAGACCGAGACCTCTTCCGGCGCTGTCGAACCGGTTCTTGTGAGTTCCGGTCTGCGGTGCATTAGTTGGTTAGTATATGTGTTTACATTAATATTGTTTTAGCAGTTCACGCACGTATCCAGATACGTCTGTCAAGCGGTCGAGTACTGGATCGTTTTTAACAGTCTGCATTGAACAAGTTTCAGCAGTGTGGATGACGGTACTTCACAAGCAACGGTTACCGTGGCCCGCGCAACTGGTCCATTCGACAAGATGCAAGCATCATAAATAGTCTTGGTGTAGGCATCCTGTTCATGCAGCTTGGGATACTTCTTGCCGGCGACCAGTTTAACAGCGACTTGGAACTCCTCCCAGTCAATGCGGCGGGCGGACTTGGCCTTGACCTTGTTGAAGATGATATCAATGTCGGTGGAAGTGACGCGCTTGTTGTCAATCAAGTTGCAGTCGCGCGCGAATTTGGCCCATTTGGCGCCGTCCATTGTGCTGCCAGAGGTGAGGCTGTCGAGACTGCTTCCGACACTCCCGCGGCCAAACGCGCAGAATTTCTCAAAGCGGGCGTGTAGGTCTTGTTCTGTTGCCATTTTTTGGTGCTTGTATTTCAGGAAGAGTTTTCAGGGAGAGAAGTGTTGGCCGTGGTTTCTGTGAATTCCAGGGACTGCAGATATATAAGCATCAATGGTCAGCCATCGCATGTTGCTGTAGAGCATTAGACGGGGTCTCACCCTTTGTTGTTTTCTGAAGGCTTTCTTTTCCTTCCTTGCTTTCTATTTTTATCCAAAGCAGGAAAATGGATTTGGAGGCGCGGTTTGAATGGGCATCCATGTTTACAGCATCAACAAAGAAACGGATCTCACTTGTTGCGTCTACCAACAAACAGAAAGCCAACCAATTTATTTGAAGGGACGTGCATGGTGGTCTTAAAAAGTTAAAAAGTTTCCAAACTGTTTCAGGACTGGACGGACTGAATGAAGAAGTGGTTCAAGGGATGGAGCTCGCCGTCGCCCTCGGCATCGCCGACACCCTCCAACCGGGCAAGCGACGCTTCGCCCGACCTCTTTCTCGAACACGACACCGACAAGGACCACCACGACCATGAAACAGACCGTGAGTCCGACCCAAACTCGCTGCTCAACGCATTCGCTGTCCGCACGCGCTCAGCTCCGCTCAAACAGTTGTTTCGTATTGTTACCGGGAGGTCTGGCACGCCGGCGTCGGACACGAGCGACAGTCGGGATGCGGAGAGAGACCATGACAGGGACAGTGAGAGGGATGGGGCCAAGGAGAACGCATTCGGTAGACACGCATACACACTGGATGCTGTCGAGATTGATACCGTCACTCCCGTGGACGTCCATGCCGAAACTGCCATGACCCATAATGACTCATTTCCTTCTCTCACCGATGACGACGCCGTCATCTCAACCGTCTCTATTGATCCCATTCAAATGGAAGCAGCCATTCCTCAGCCTGAATATGCAGCCCCTCATCAACACAGTCTGCCCCGTTCTCGGACAGCCTCACCTTCTGAACTGGAGTACAAACGACCCATCAACCCAGTCCAGCTACGCAGAGCCTCTATGCCTGCAAACACTTCGTATTCATACTCAGAGTCCGCATCCGTCGCGGCTTCTGCGACCACTTCGTTCATTGTTCGCACAACCTCAGATTTTATTTTTCCAATAGCAACCGTCATTAGAAGACACTCACTTATGGGTGTCCACCCAAGCTCATTGCCCATTAGCACCACGCCTCATACCTCCTCGAGCAAGTTAGTACCCTTACCAGCCACCCCCTTAAATCGCGATACTTATTGGAAATGCATCACTCAAAAACTCTAAATATTTCAATCTTCATAAAAATCAACCACCACAGTGCCTCGTGCTCAGACGCAGCTCTTTCAAATATTGCAAACACAACAGACGACGATACCCTCGTGGACTCCACCGCCATTCAAACGTCGCCGACGTCACTCAAGCGAATCCCGAGCCCATCATTGGTGTCACCCGACACTCCGACACCCGAAGAAGCGCATAGCAAATCTCCGTCTCCTGAACCAACCCCGCTATCACCGATTCATGCGGCGAATACAGTTTTGCAAGACGTTGTCTTGGAGCACAATATTTTGTCAACTGAATCTGCAACTGAAACTGCAACTGCTGGACAAATTTCGGATTCAATTCAAGAATACTTTACAGGGAGTGCAAATGAAGTCTCTGAAGTGACGGATAATGACGACTCTGTGTCTGTATCTGAAACAGGAATTGTTTTGCAAGATGCGACGATTGACTTTCTCATACCCGCGCAATCCTTCGACAACAATTCCGCATCTTCGGAAAAGAAATCGGCTGTCGAAAAAATGGATGTCAGTCTTGTAGAGGAAGCGCCAGTCTACGTTGTTGTGGAAACCGAAACAGTCACCACCACAACGGTCATCGAAAGCGTGTCGTCGATTCCGAAATCCGAAGAGCGTTTTAAGCAAGACACGATCGTTGAGACGGTTGAGATTCAAACTGTTGAAGTCACATTGGATGTATCGCCAGTGGAAGAGGAGGAAGCCGCGATCGAAAGTATTGCTCGAGCAGCGGAGCCTTCCTCGAGCGATGAATCAGCTATTCCAGTGGAGGATTCGCTCGTCTCGCGTAATGTCGGTTCTGATAAAAACTCCGTCACGCTGGACACTGTGATCCCTTCAGCTTTATCAATCAGCGTTTCAACACTCGTATCCCAGTCTTCTAAACTGTTTTCGCCGCTTTCTGATGAGGAATACAAGACCCCAGTCGCTGAAATTGGAACAAGCTTCGATCAAGGCCCTTTTGCGCGATTGGAGGAAGCAGAATCCTCGCAACAATCTAAAATTGCGGATTCCCTTGAAGAAGACGACGAGGATGATTTGGTAGTCAGACCTGCGACTGAATCGGATAGCGAGTTGAAATCAGACACGGCCTCGGTTCAAACCAAGAGCGACAAGATTGCTGCTGCGTTGCAAGCACTTAATTCTCGATTGACGTATCGTGCACTTGTGGGTCCTGCGGAGAAAGAAAAATTGGCGAATTACGTTTTGGTAAAGACAATGTTGTGCTGTCCCCTTTTCTCGTTGCTGAGGCCTTTCATATTGATTTTTGGGTGTCGCAGGATCTGGCACGACCCATATTCTACCCACTGTTGTCTGCTGGAAGCGTTGAAACCATTGTTTCTTCGGAAGCTCCTGTTTCATCCCAAAAGTCTCTAGCATTGTCGCGAGATGAATTTGAGGCTGTCACTGTTTGCTGCCGGTTACCCCGCAACTTGACGTATGCCTTACATCGCAAGATAGTTGCGCTGAATGTTGAAGATGGAGGTCGAGATGACGGGCTTGTGTCTTGGAGAGAATTTGAAGCTTTCGTTGAAGGGCTTTACCGGAGATTTAACCCAGACATGGAAGCACTTGTGTTTGAGATTTTGAGAACTTCAAAGACCGAAAAGGTTTTGGTGCCCGAAGATTTCAAAATCTTTGTCGAAGGTGAGCGTGCGAAACTGTTGCAACACCTCTTTTACTGAACTCGTATTTCTTAAGACGTTCTGGAAAACAATTCTGCTTTCGCATTTCTGGCGTCATCTCCCGATTTTCAAGCTCGATTCACTGAGACTGTGATTGTTCGGTTATTTTACTCCAACCATTTCCATGGCCGCAATCGCATGACGATCCGTGACTTTCGAATTTCAGATATTTACAAAGTTATTTCAGACATTGAAGGAGCAACGAACTCACTGGGTTTGAACGTAAGTACTCCCCCCAATGGCTCGCGAGAACCCAACACTGGGGTTAACATCCAGCACCTAGATACCCGCACCGTTTTCATACAAAGACTTTTACGTTATTTACTGTGCATTCTGGGAACTGGACAAGGACCACGACATGTATTTGACTCTGCATGATTTGGAACGGTACAGCGACCGCGGGCTGTCGCATGCCGCGCTTGCGCGTGTGATTGAGTGCTACGGGAAAGTTCCGGTGATTCCAGAAGATGCTCCCGTAGAGAGCGATGAAACCAACACGGTTGTGATGTTGGCGGAAAACAGGATCAAGTGCTTTGGGTTCAAAGAATTTGTTGGTGAGTTGTGCAAAACTTGCTGGTGATTGCGTTTCTCCGATTTCTCCGATACTAATTTCAAAAAAACTGCAGCATTCATTATGGCTGTGGAAGATAAGACGAGCGTTCCTGGGTTATATTACTGGTTCCGAGTTTTGGACATTGATGAAGATGGACTCGTTTCACTTTTGGAGATTGAAACGTTTTGGGAGCATCAGTATGCCAAAGTTCCTGAGCAGTACACTGTGTATGACTTTTTCTCACTCATGTATGTGGCTCACATCGTAGTTGGATCTCGTATATCGAAGACTTACTGATATCTCTGTTTTCTACAGCATTGACCTGATACGGCCCGCTGGTAGCAGCATCACACTCTTGGACTTGAAGAGGAACGCAAAGGCAGCGGGGCTATTTTTAGATTTCCTTCTCGACAGCCGGCGGCATGTTGAAAATTTGCGACGATCTGCTGACGTTTCTTTCCGTCTGAATGACGAAGTGTGGGTTCTTGAAGAGGATGAGACGGATGCTGTTTCTCCGGGCGATGGGCAGAGTGATGTTGTTTCTATGCCGAGTAGTGTTCAAAGGCGTGTTCGATTAGAGTGAGTTTGATTTTTTGAATGGGGACTATTTGTTTTAATGCTGACAACCTCTTATTTTGAAGGGGCTGGCAAAAGTTTGCTGAACGGCGGTATAGGATGCTCTCTGGGACTTCTACCGATGAGGAGGATTCAGAAGACGTCTGAATTCTGTCTCTATGAGGCAAAGGAAATGATATCCATCCAAAGCGATCATTCTATAAGCGACTTGCTATTTTCCATTTATTTCTCTTTTGTCTTTTAATTATGGTGAATGAATATGTGCAAACAGTACCAAATTCAAGATTTCTTCCTTGTTCTCGCGCGACATTGTTCAAGTGAAACGCGTATTAAGCTCGAGCATTGTGTGCCATTGTTGCCAAAAAAGAAGCGTGAAAAATCCATGGCAGCCTCGCTGGTCTCGGGAGCCCACGGGAGTTTAACGGACTCATGGTCAAGCTTATGTCTGGATTCAAATCTGGTGTATATTGGTGCCCAGCTGACTCTCAAGCCTTGCAACGTGATTTCACCGACCCAAGTTTTCCGCCTAATTTGGACCGACAAAGATACTCCTCGCGCAAAAGTACAATTATCCATAAACGCGGCAGTTCCCCTCTGCGCAACAGTCGGTGTTACTTCCGCCGGTGTCGCGTCTTGAATCCTTTCCACTCCAACGCGACAAAAGGAATCCAAACCTTTTCTGCTACCCCATACGACACTTCGGAATACATTTTCCAAGCGCAACCGGATAAATGTCTCACGATATCCTCGTTTAATACGTTCAAGTTTGCCGCTGTGGGTTCTTGCTGGAATGAGCCGTCGTTTAAAGTTGGTAGCTCGTTGCCAGCGCCGGTCGTGGCATCGCCTGAGAACGTCCAGCCCATTAAAATTGTAACAGCCGGGACAAATTGGACTGGGTGTATTGATGGAACCAATGTGAGTCAAATTGCGCGGCTGTGTGTGCGCGTTTTTACTGATGTACTTGGATTTTGATAGCCGACTGCGCTCACAAACGTCACATGCGCGCCCAATAACCCGAATCAGCTCTGGTTTCAGCAGTTTGGCCAGGTCAGAAACATTGCCACGGGGTTGTGCTTGGACAGTATTGGAGTGTCGGCACGTTTGGTGGATCAAACCAACGTCGTCAAGGTTAGCGCTGCTCTTGTTTTAGAATATCCAATAAGATACTTAGAATGCTTTGCTGCAGTTGACCGCTTGTAATTCCGTGCTGTCGCAGCTCTGGATTCTTGAGCCAGACACGGGCGTGATTCGCAATGGTGTAAACTACAACTGCATCCGTATAGGTGTGGGCAAAGTGTATCTTGGGTATGATGAAGAATATCGTTGGTTGATGCTGATGATACCATGCTAAAGCCTTGTCCATAACCACAGATCCAATCTTTGTGGATCGACGGATCAATGAAAAACTTTGGCAAAGTCTTCTCTCACTCACTCGTTCCACAACCTCCATCAGCAAAATGCACTTCAGAAGTGATTCGAAAAGACTTCCGGGACTTAACGGCGGAAGAGCAAAGGTCCTATTTCCTGGCTCTCAACATCCTGAAAGCGTCGCCCTCCATGATGGGCTACGGATCCAAGTACCACGATTACGTGCGAGCGCATGCGACCGGTGGTGTCTGGTACCACAGCACACCAATGTTCCTGCCATGGCACAGAGCTTTTCTCCGGCAGTTTGAGCTCGAATGCCAGAAAGTGCTTCAAAACTCAACGTTCGCGCTTCCGTACTGGGCTTGGGGCGCCGATTCGAATTCATGGTTTCTGGAGTCTACTGGCATCCTTAACAGTACCATGTTTGGAACGACGGGTGCAGCCGGGGATTCTGCTGGTTGCGTCACGGATAGGCTCGTTGGAAATTGGACTTCGAGTTTGGGAACGTGCATCAATCGGTACTTTGATCCGGAAGGGTCAAACGGCGATGCAGTCTATGACGAGGGTAAGTAAGAGCGACTGCGTCGGTTTTTTTTTTAGCTGAACATCTTGATAGTGACGGCATTCTGCACACGAATCCGTTCACGGATACCGACTACACAAACTACAACGACTTTGTGCAATACTTGGGCATTCCGCACGGTATCTTTCATATGCTCGTGAGTGGTGCTTCGGATGCGGGCACGTACGGAACCATTGGAATGATTGGCCATTCTCCGGGTCAGCACACACATCAATTTCAATCTTGCGCTTAGCCATAGTAGCTGACAGTCATCTCTTTTGCAGATGATCCCGTTTTCTTCTTGCACCACGGCAATCTCAACCGCTACTGGAAATACTGGCAAAAACTGAACCCAACCCTTGGTTCTGCCTACATTGGTTCTGTGATGGAGCAGTATAGCAAGGTCTTTGGCTGTTTGAGACCAAGCTGAAATTTGGCATTCTTCCAACTGAATTTTTCACGCAGGATGTGACACCAAGGTATGCACATCGTCAAACCATTTCTTTTGTTCCTGCATTGGACAAATGCGCTGCCTGTGAACACAACAGCAGTTTTCCACTCTCAAAAGCACATCATGACAGATCACTATTCTTTCCACACTGATCATTTTGTGTTGCTTTTTTGTCTCCTCCACATTGCACATTCTTTATTGAGACCTGGGAAGTGACTAAATGGTGCAAATAATTGAAAAGCTGCAAGCTAAACAGAAATATATTTAAATCACTGTTCTAACTTGCATAGACATGGACACTGCTTATTTTGTTCTACTTTGGGCTTTTCAGGCATAAAACGTCCATAAATTAAATTTGCGAGATACTGAATTCCGCAACTGATTCTTCAACACTTGGACAGAAATGAAAGAAGAATCTTGAACATGCAGCCAGAGAGGCGTTGACTGAATATGATTTTGCCACTTGCAGTGATGGAAAATGTGGAACTTGAAATTTCCGTAACTGAGCTGATATCAGATGTGCCAGCAAATCCTTGGAGCCACTGCATCACGCTGAATGAAGATCCATGGTAAAATGCTGGTAAACTGTCTGTCTCATTCAATCTGTCATCATACATTTTAGCAAAACAGTAAATTCTTCAACAAAACTTGTGCACACACCTGCATGACAGTTCCTGCATTTCATGCAATCCCAGTCTAATTTTTCTAGAGTTGCAACCTTGGAGTGTTACTGTGACAGCTGAAGCTTGGCTGCCTTGATTCATAAAGCAGTGTGTTTTCAAAAGCTCTTCCATTGCATGGGCAGGAATGCTGGCATGAGGCATTTCCACACCAAATCCAAGCATGAACCACTGCACCACTGGAGCAAACAGTTTTGAAGATCCATGAAAGAAGCCTGCAGAGACTTGGCTCTTGGAAGTGCCAGTATCTGTAGAATAGATCGAAGGAAATTCAGATCTTCAACCACAAAAACTGATGACCCTCCCTTGGCACTTACCACATATCCCCAGCAAGTAGATCATTACTACCTCTTGAATAGCTGGAGACATAGACTGGCAGAGTATTTTCACACCTACACAAACTCAGTTAATCCACTTGTAAAAAGATGATCAAACAAAATCAGCTCTACTCACCTTTCAAACCAAATGCAGAGAAGGAAATTTTAAATGAAGGAGCAGTTTTGCATGCAGCATCATAATTAAACACAGATCGAATTGGGTATGCTGATGTTGCTTGCAAGCACTTTAAAGTTTGAACAGTCAGGAAAGTTGCAAGCAACATTGAATAGGTGTGAAATTGGCTTTCAATGATGTTGGGTATCCTTGGGCATGAGAAACACTGCAGGGAAATATTACACAAAGCTTTGTATCATGAATTAGAAAACATGGCTCCATACAACCCTAAAAGAAACAAACATGCAATTCCAGGAAACTCATCAACAGCAACATTTGGTAAACTGATTGCTGAGCCATGAGATTTTGGAGGTGTGTACTTTGCAGGTTTTGGCAACTGGTGTGGCTTTTGAAGTTTTTCCAGATGTGAGGCAGTTGCATGGGATACTGAATATGAACAAGATTGCAACACATCCATTGTAGGTTGGTAGCCAGTGGCAGAGAATCTGCTGACTGCATTCTTGTCAACAACAACAGTGCTCATTGCAGCTGTGGCACTGCTTTGTGCATCAGCCTCAGAGTAACACCAACTTTCATTTTCAGAAAGGGCATCTGAAAAAAGTTCTAAATGAAAGGAGAGGTGTTTTAGTTGGGTGGCACTCACAAATGAAAATAAAATAAATTTTTTTCAACACAACAAAGAGAAAAATAAAAGCAAATCACTTCACCTGCAGCAAGTGATGGAGGTGTTGCTCTTGTTGTAATAGACGTTTGAACTGAATGCAATGGCATTGGCAGTATCGGGAAGTTCCTGGTTGACGATCTGTAGGCACCCAATTTTGGAGGAGGTAGATATGACAGTTTGTCATCTTCAACAGGGAGCATCTTTGTTGCAGAGGCAGTTTCAGAAACAGGTGAATAGAGGCCAGAGTTCATGGCAGAGTCACTGGAGGAACTAGCCAGCAATGGCTGAATGTTGATTTTGATATGCTTCCATCGTTGCTTCAATGCTTGCTTCTGAACATGGTTGATAGATGGTGATGTGATGCGCCTTTGCAGAAACTGGTTGTTCATCAGGACAGATGATGCTTTGACGATTGGTTTCGGGTGGTTTTGGTTGGTTTTGGGTGGTTTGATGATTGTTGTGGAACTTTTTTGTTTTTTTTTCGCAATAAATTTAAGGGTGGAAAGAATGTCAAGTGGCCCACATTTCAGGGTAAATAAGGTCACACCTCATACGTGATATAGGTAACAGGTGAGGGAATGACAAGAACCACCTGTCACACGAATATACTGGGAATTGTCCAGTTCTCAAAAAGCAATATGCTGCAAAACTAAAGTGCAGTCAAGCCTAAGTCTAAGATGAAAGGTGCCATAGTTGATAACCTACAAGGTGGAGCCTTCAAGGAGCAACAGTCAATTGCCAAGATAGAGGGAGACAATATTCAACCAAACTGTACTACATCAGGCATAGTGAGTTCTCAACAGGTGGTACACAGCAAAGCATAGAGTGCATCACAGTAAAATCATAGTGGCAATGATGGTTTCTGATCATATTGTTATTTTTCATTCACGTTGCTTGTTTGGCTTGTTTTCGTTGGACCTGCAGACCAACTGCTCCAATGCCATTAAGCATCATTCAGACTTAACTCTTACTTCTAATATTGTTTATCAAGAACCTGGACCACCTTGAGTGCTCAGGCATGTCTCCCATCTAAAACAGATTTTCTGTAGTTCTCAGCAGTGGGATCAAAGATGGATTTCTGACTCAAAAAAACAGGAAAGAGGGATTTGCTGCTGGGTCACAATTCCTGATGAGAAAATTGGGGTGGCAGTCAGATACCTGGTCTCAGGAGCCTCTTTGGATGGTTTTGTGAAACTGCAGCATTTTCAAGTGGTTTTTTTCTTTTAAAACAAACAACAATTGAATGAATTTATTTAACAATCATGCTCCTTGCTAAAATGGTACCAGAGACTGACTTCAGGTAACTTCATATGCCTCTTACCCAAAAATATAATTAAAAATTTGAAGACCCTGCTGCCAACAACACACAGCTCCGAAATCGAGAATATTTGCCAATCCAGATTCTGTCTAGTTCCTTGCACCACCTCTTGCAACACTGAAAAGTAATGATGCAGCATCCATCAAGTCCTGCTGCTCCATTGAGATGCTTGTAGTAGTCACTTGTCCAAGGGTTTCATCTGAGTGCAAAGAATAAACAGTTGCTCTTGAATGGGATTCTCCAGCACCCACACGAGCAACTTTACTCCTTCTGTTTTGGAACCTAAGTCACAAAAAACAGAGTGAGTAAACAACAGGGAGGGTGCGCCTGCAGCACAAAATAACAAACCACAGAGTCACAAAATTGAACGGCAAGTTGAGCTGCTGTGAAATGACAGTCCTCTCATCTCTCCCAGGACGGGGATTGATTGCAAATTTCGAAATCAGGAAATCCGTTTGATCTTGACGCGGCTTAATTCGAGGTCGCGCTGATTTCGCATTCAAAGACTCAAACGGATCCAAGTTGTAGTCTCCCATTTTTGCTGGTTCCAAAGATTCTGGCTTCGCGTGATCACTTCTGGAATCATCGTCCATTTGTGGGGATGATTGGCAGATGCTTGGAGTTGAATGTCGCCGATGGGGCATATCCGCCGCAGCAACTGGTGAAACAGTGTCGCTGGGAGATTCCAGCATGTGTACAGCTGATGGAGGGATCCAGACTTTGATGTCCTCTTTGTTGGGGGAGAGGGATGTCGATTGTCTGTCTCGTCGAAGGTGTGCGCGCTTGTTCTGGAACCTATCAAATTTGAAGCTTGCGTGTCAACAGAGCATAAAAACAACGGCAGGGTGTGTATAAAACACGTACCATAACTGTACATCTTTATAGGGTACGGCCAGTCGCTCGCTCAAAGCTTGTTTTTCAGACCGCGTTGGTTTTGATGATTTACGAAAGTTATCCTCCAACACAGTGAGACAGTTGTCTGGAATCGCCGATGCTCGAGGTGCAGTATATGTAGGATATGGCTGTGCGGATGGTGCGACCGAAGGGAGATTGAGGTTGCGTTGGTTCAGGTTATTTTGAATTTGATTTGGCTGAAAGTTTGAAGAAAAGAGCTTCAGGTGGGCAAGCGAGAGCGGCACAACGATGCAGGGACTGGCAGTGGCGCTTGTTGGGATGAGTTGTTTTGAGGACGCGATTACGGGGGCCGGTGGGTGTTGCGAGTAGGTCTGGGTCGGCCTTGCGTGTGTGGGGTATGCAGGTTGTTGGTTGGTGGAGTGGAAGGGCAGCGCAGGTGGATCGTCCGTTGCTGCGCTATGCTCAGGGCGGGTCTCTGCTGGCGCGTTTATGGCAGTCATGGGTGGGAATTGTTCCCAGTTTGGATTTGGTTTTAATTAAACTGTTTATTTTATCAATAATAAGTTTGTGGGGTTTTGCTCCAATATTCCAACGCGCTTTGCGACTTTGCCACAAACAATCTTGCTACTCAACACTAGCGATCCATTTCAGTACGGACTGCTACCCTGGCATCTTCAGCAGCATTGACCCTCAACGCTGGCAGTGCTAAGGTTGAGTTCAGATTGCGTCCGAGGAATTGTCAAATAATTATCAACAACAAAGGAAACCCACAAATGGACGAAAACGACGAACCAATCGAAGCTCCCGCACCAGAGCCTGCCCCGCTAGCTGAAATCGCCCCAGAGGAGGAAGCTCCACCACCACCGCTACCCCCGCAAGTGGAAGAACCCGCCATCGAACAAACTGCAGTGGAAGATCAGCCCCCACCAACTCCAAACCCAGCCCCACCCAGTCCGCAACCTCCTGCGACAGATGAAAACGCTCCGCAAGTAGAAGCAGAAGTCATTGTTCCATCTCCAGAAGTACCATCAGACCCAGCTGTGGTTACCCCTCCCATCGCAGATGCTGTCCCAGAAAGAACTCCATCACCACCCCCACAACCAACACCCGCAGCAACTCTTACAGCATCAACGACGCCGTATCTCAAACGCAAGGACCAGTACATGAAGCCAGAGTCTGAGATTCCAGAAGATGTCGAGTTTCAGCTTGCGCGCTCGTTCTTGCTTCAAAACTCTGAAAAGACGGAAATGAACTTGTACGACCATTTGACGTTGACAGTGATGCGCGTGCTGGAGACACGGCCCAAAAACGCAATTGGTTTGTTCGCGAAGCGCTATCTTGCTCGGTTGAGTGAACGCGTGTTTTCTTGGCAGACGCGTTCGAATCAATTTCTTCGGAGATTAAACGCTCACGATTTAAAGCTGTCGACGCGGCTTCGTCGATCTTCAAGGTTTCCTTTTGTTTATTAATTTTATTGTTTATTAACTGACACAATTTCTAGCCGGTCTACGACAGCGCTCCAGGCATCGAAACTTCAAAAGTACAGATACAGCTGTTCAATGTGTGTACACTGCGTTTGAATGCTGCCTGTATGCTGACATGCCCTTTTCACCTCACAAGCAACCGTCTCAGGAAGATCCACCAGAAGATGGCCTGGGAGAAATCCCAGATATTATGGACTTGTCAAATCTGTGGGAGTGGGCTGGGGTAAGCGCAATCAGAATTCCATAAGCTTGAAACTAACAAACCAGATGGGCATTGGAAAATAGGTGTCTTTTGGTCGAGAGGAAACATTCATGCTGTTCCTATCACTACGAAAACTCGTGGCCGAGAAACCGCTTAAATCTGTTCGACTGTGGGGGAAAATCCACGGTCTCCACGGAAACTACATCATCACGGAAGGCGAGCTGAAAGATGGAGCTTCCGACGATGACGGTGACTTGGTGAATGGAACCGGAGAATCCGCGGAAGAGGCTGAGGAGTCCGCTGCTGCCGCTGCTGAAGCCGAAACGGCGGAGCAGGTCCCTGTCGAGGATCCTACTCTACCCAAGGCCAAGAATCGGGTGATTCCACCGCTTCCGAAAGAGAGTCGGGCTGGAGTGAATCGCTATGTTTATTACGTGTGCTCATATCGTGAGTATTTTCTACACTGGTTTTGTGGCGGCATTTTTTCTGATTGCGTAATCGGCGGCGCTTGAAAGCGGGTGCGCCGTGGCACCGTCTTCCTGACGTGATTCCAGAAAAGCTTCAAATCTCGCGTCAGATTCGGAAATACTTTACTGGTGATTTAAAGCAACAGGTACTTGTCTCTTCTTTGAGTTGTATGAGTACGAGCTACCGACTGATCTTGTCTCAGATTGTGTCGTACCCCAAATTCGAAGCGACAGAGGCCCAGTACCTGCGCTGCCAGATTGCTCGCATCTCTGCATCCACCGTTGCAAGCCCAGCTGGGTACTACACCTTTGATCCCGAGGATGAGAGTGAAGAAGAAGGCCGTTGAGTGCTCCTCTTGTTGACAAGTCCCCTTCCACACAACCAATCCTCTTAACCTGCAAACAGACCAGCCCGCCATCATCATCAACCCCGAATTCGAAGGTCTCCAAAACGATGCACTCCTCCAACTCACAAGCTGGGTCCACCACGTTCCTTACATCCTCCCACAAGGAAGAATCACATGGGAGAACCCATACGCTTCATTCAAAAAGAGCGATGAAGATGGCGACGGGGATGAAGACGAGGAAAAGGAGGAAGGCGAAGGAGGTGCCGACGCTGAAGAACTCCTTGCCGAGAGCGCTGAGCCCGAGACTGGACCCCCGCTTTTATCTCCGTTGGCAAACGATGAGGATGCGGCGGAGGGTGGACCTGCCTGGGTTGCACGGGCTTGCTCAACTCTGTCGCCGGTAAAGTTTACTCCAGTCGCGCTGCGCTCAACGAGATGGCCTGGTGCCATGATTGTCGCTTATAATGACAAGTTTGCAAATATCTATGTTGGGGATGGGCATGGGGATGTTGGTAAAGGGATGGGATTATCGGACGGAATGCTGCTTCCTCCGGTGTTGCCTGACATTGCCAAAGAATTTGCGCTCTTTGAGAAAGAAGAGAACCCGGACGACCCAGATAACCCGATTTTAAAAGAGATGGGGATGATTGAGCAGAAGGATCCTACCGTTGAAGAGGAAGACGCGTTCGAAGAAGCCAAGCGAGCGAAGGAGGAAGAAGCAAAGGATGCAGCGGAGGAAGGCGAGGAGGCAGCAGAGGAAGAAGAAGAAGATTAGACTTTGTTTTACTGGAAAGCCACTAAAACAAAAGAAGAGAAAAGAAAAGATGAAAGAAAGGTAGCTGCAATTTCCCCTCGCATGCATTATCATGATCGGGTGTTTGACGGTTTGAAGTTCTCAGCCATTTGCCAGGAAAAAAAAAGGATGGAACAAACAACATGGCAAATTAACAGTAAAGGCTCCCGCATTGCAAGTACATAACAAAGAATAAGAATCATCTCGATCGAAGATAGATCAGAGAAGCCGTTATTGATAGAGCATCAAATCGGTGAATAACGAGAATTCTCAGTGTGTCGAAATCGCTCGTCTCTTTTTGACGGCGCGTCTGTTTTGGAACCAGTATTGAACGCGTCTCAGCGACATTCTGAATCGGTTCGCGAGTGCGCGCAGCTCGTTCGTAGGTGGTGTGTCGTTGCTGTCAAAGAGAGCGACCATTGCGGCCTTTTGATTGGCTGGCAATCTATTGCGCTTTCTGGACGATGAAACTGCTGTGTTTGCGTTGACTGCATTGATTGCACTGATAGCACTGATTGGGTTGATGTTGGTGTTGACCATGCTGGCATTGAACATTGGCTTGGCAACGTGACTGACAGGACTCATCCTAGCATGGACTGGCCTCGCCATACAATTGTTGAAAGGACCCATCACATGAGTCATTGTAGGATTGATGACCTGGTTCAAGTCGTTGATCATCATCTCCATCATCTCCACTACCTCGCCCTCAGTTGCTGCAGGAGACAGTGCGCTCAACGCCGGTGTGTGCGTTTGAGGCGAAGGAAACTCGGCGAGGTCAAGACTCAGCTGCGCTTCAATGTCGAAGCTGGTGCATAGAGGATGCGGAATCGGCTTCAGCAGTGGGTGTTCGTAGCCAAGGTTCTCTGAGGGATCTCCGCACTGAGGAGACAGAGGGTCAAGGAGACCGTATTCCCAGTCGCAGTTGTCAGGCCAGGCTATTTCCAAGGATGGCATCTTTTCGGGAAAAGTGGTTTTCTTCTGTCGGTGAAAAAAGATATCAGTGAAATCGATCCCTCCAACTCCGATTCTGAAAAAGCAACGAATAAAGTTATTATTTATTTTATACCCATATCGCATCTACACACACATAAACAAAAAAAAAGGAAGTGTTCCTCCTCCGCTTAAAAAGTTGAAAAGATATGCGCGGCTTTCATCGCGTCACGATAAACGGACCCTCTCCATCCAACTCCTCCTGCCCCCACTCTTGCTCCTGCTCATCCACAACCATCACAACAGGTTTCTGCCGCTCCCGCATTACATACGCATACCCTCCCATGAGCAGTGCGCCTGCCGTAATCACGCTTGCGAGTACAATCGCAATCACAAGCCCCGTCGACAATCGTTGCGCACCATCCGTCCGTAGTCCGTCTGAATTTGAATCCACATTTGATGGTATTGAATCTGACGATAGTGTCGAGGTTGTCGGTGTCAAAGTTTCTGAATTTTCCGATGCAGTGTTCATTGTCAGATCGACGGATGATGAGTTCGAATTTTGCGCGTTGGGGTTGGCTAAATCTGGACTGGCGACATCGGTTTTTCGACCAGTGCATGTGCGCGCTTCGGGAATACAGGTCATGGGTATTTCTTCGGTGTAGGACGGTGGGCAACAAATGTCGGGGTTTCCTGTTTGGTCGCTGTGCAGGAAGAGCGATAAGTTTGCGAGAAAAACACCAGCTGTCAGATTGATTCCACCCACACTGTCAAAAAGGAGTAGAATGGAGGAAGCGAGTTTTCATCGAATCCATTTCCAAGGCCAGGAAACTGCCTCAGCGTAGGGTTAAATGACACGTTCCTAAAAATGCGCAATTTAATGAAATGATCTCGGAAGTGTTTCGTTTGCGGTCGCTGGTTGATTGGTCGAAACCCATTCTTCCGAAAGTTACCCAAAAAAAAATTGTTGTGTGGGCACTCACAGATTTGCTGTCCTTGTTGGAAGTTGTTCGCCTTTCATGAGCGCATTCCCTCTCAGCGCATTGTTTGTGAGAGATCTGGAATATAACATCGGCTTGAGTTTTCGAAGAAAGATGCACACGTAAACAAACACGTACAAGTTGGACAGCCATTCGAAACCAGGCGCATTTCCAGTCGACACAGCCAGCACTGCCGGAAGAGAGCCGAGAGTGATGGGTGGATTCGAGATCGAACTGTGAGAAGCATTGGCATGGATTCAACGGATGGGAACCCAGCAGTAGATGCAGTAGAAGTCTCACTCACAGAGAAAGTACCGAAAACACAGCCGAAGTGTTGGATGTCCTGCTTATGCCACAAGTTGCGGTGGCGATTTGGTTCGCATTGGCCGAGACTGCGAAAGAGCAACCGCATTGCACGAGTGAGTTTAACGTGCTGCCAGTTGTTGCGGCAGTAGCGGAGGTTGTTTTTGCGGTGGTTGTTGTTGTGATGGGTGTTGTTGAGAACCCAAAGGATGTGAAGGCGGACCGCAGATTGCGGCACCCACTCTCAGACAGCTGTGCTGATGCGAGTACGGGGAGAAGCGGGAGAAGCCACGTGCATTTGAGTTGCATGGCGGGATGTTGGTCGGTGTTTGAAGGGATGGTCCGGGTGGGGTTTGGTGGCCCTTTTTACAACACTTATATTTTTAGACGAGACATGCATGTGACTTTATGCACTGGGACCATATTTGAGAGCTGAAACTCTCTGCCTTCACCCAAAAGTGTAGTAGCCAACTACCTAGTCCAGAGCAGTTCATGCCAAGAGACAGAAATGGTAGCCCTCTCAGACCACACCGTGTCGATTGACAAGAACGTCCGACAAGTCCGAGAATGATCATATTCTTCATTCAGTAAAGGGGACAAGCGATCAAAATGTTTTCGATGCACAAAGAACTTAAAGGACCGACACCGTCGTTAAAAGACGTTTAATTACGTCCAAGCAGCTGAAAAGCGCGGTGAAACAGCTAATAAAAAAAATAGAGTCATTCCCTCCTTCTTACCCTTTTCCCCGCTAGACTTTCGAAACAACAAATCCAGCAGTTTCACTACAAGACGCATTGCTCACTCCCTCAACAGTAGACGCATCTCCACTACGCCAGAGCGCTTCCTGTCCATCAGTATTGAACACAACTGGCTTCTGTCGAGACCGCACAGCATGCGCATACCCACCCAACAGAAGTGCTCCAATAACCACCATGGCGCCCAACGCAATCGAAACACTGGCTCCAACAGGGAACCCGCTGTCGGTCGTATCTTGGGATGCTTTCAAACCGGATCCGCTGTTACTGCTGTCGCCGGCGGGGATGGATGTAATGCCGGCTGCGGATGGTTTTGCAAAAACTGCGCGTGTGTTGGTTGTTATGGCGGCGATTGCTGAGGTGGATGTGGCCAAAGATGTCGATGTAGAGCTGGTGACTCCGGTGCATGCCGGTGCAACTGGTGTACATTCAATGATCTCGTTGGTTAAGAGTGAAACGGGGCAACACATTTGTGAGTTCCCTGCCATGTTTCTTTTTTTTTTTTTTTGGCCATCAGTTTCTGGGAGACAGTCGCAAAAAACAAAGTACTCACACTGTTGAAAAAGAAAAGTTGAGGGAGGTTTCATTACTAGCATCTCGCGCTGGGAAAGGAGCGAGATTCGGGTTGTTGGAAATATCCCTGATCAAACGAGAATGGTCAGTTGTTGAAATAGGTACCGAACTTCTCACGCCGGGACTTACAATGCTTGCAAACGATTAGGAAGGAGATCGACTCTCGAAAGGGCGGCGCCAGTGATGGCATTGTTCGTAAGTGCTCTGTTGTTGGGGTCGTGTCGTTAGAATGCAGATTCCAGTTGCGTGGGGCTATACACACAAACTAGTGAGTCTTGTAAAGGCTACACTGGGTGCACCACTCCTGGCCAGTGGTGATGGAAGGGCACTAAGAGGGGCGGGGGGGCCTGAGATGGTACTTGGTATACCAGAAGGTGTGAGTTTCAGTTGGGCAGCACATCAAACACATCAGTTGCCACTCACAGTGTAACCACAGACCAGACACTCTCGTCGTCTGGATCGGCGGCACAGGTTGCGTCCAAGTTCTGCGCATCAGTCCCGGCAACACCAAACGCACATCCGCAACCGGCAAACTGGCCTGGAACTGCAGCGGGCGAAATGACGAATCCAAATGCCGCCACTGTAGTTTGTAGGGCCGTGCATCCAGGTCTTGTCAGTTGTCCGAAGGCAGTGCCCGAGAGAACCGTAAGGGCAACAGTCAAGACGAGCATTGTCAAACGTTTGAGGTTTATTTTTATGCACAAGTTGAACAGGCGGAACTGAGAACAAGGAAAGACGTTAATATTATCCATGTTTGTGTGTCTTTTATTCTTCTAAGAAGTAGGAGGTGGCGGGGGTACTATGAAACAAGATAAGTGCCAGTAAAAGATGAGAAATAAGAAACAGTTGCAGCACGCTCCCTTTTCTCACTTCCTGTCGGGAGGGCTTTCATCGTCCAGCGCAATAGTGACTGGCGCCTGGTTTTTCATAGAATACCACATGACAGCCCCCGTGATCAGTGCACCGAACACAACAGACGACAAGAGAGCAATCATCAGTATGCTTCCCGGTGCATTCACGGGTGCAATAAATGGGACGACAGGGTCTGAATAAAGAGGTGAAGGAACAAATGGAGACTCGGTGCTAGGTTGCGAGTTTGACGGTAAGGTTGAAGTCGGGACAAAAGAGCTCGATGAAGACAAAGTCCCAGTGAATAGAATATTGGGGCATGCAACGCCCAGCCCTGGCTGGCATTTGATGGCAATGTCCGGGTTTGCAGATGAAGGGCAGCAAACGTTTGGGTTGCCTTCCTGGGTGACGAATTCGAAGGAATAATATGGAGCTGTGCCAGCTTCGCTGACGCTTGAGAATGGTTGCAGATTGGGGTTATATGAGATGTCACTGGGAATTGAGTCGTCAGTAGGGTGAAACTGGGTTTTCTTGGAAATTGGAGATGATCACTCACAGGACATTAACCCAAGTTGGCAAAGCCTCAGCTCCTCTTAGAGCGGCACCCGTGAGGGCATTATTCGTGAACGCACTGTTGTGTGGTAAGAGATGGCATTAGAGCTCAGTATCGCAGTGCGTCAATGCCACTCACAGTTCCTTCAGTCTCCCAAAGCCGTCTGGATTGGCCTGGTTGGCACCAGGCGTGATGAGCACGCTGGGAAACTGGGCCAGCACAGCAGGTGGATTCGCAATTCGGATCTCGCTGACGGTCCAGTCGCCCACAGCGGCATCGGTCGAGTTTGTCTCCCCGCACTTTGCCTCTGCCTTCTGCGCTCCGCTCGCAGTGACGGTGAAGCGGCATCCGCACTGTGGGAATGTGCTGCTGGCTGCGCTGCTTGCGGCTGTGGGGAAGCCGAAGGACGTGAAGACGGACCGCAAGTTTGCGCATCCAGTTGTGCTCAGGGACATAATTAACGGAGAGTCTTGCTCATTTAAACCCTAAGGATTTACTTACACCGCCAACGAAAAAACCGACCGATAACGGCCGCGAAAGAAATCGGAGCGGAATCGGCAAAGCTTTCGGCCGAAATCGGCGTCGGCCGGGATCGTCACCGATTCGGCAACGATGACCGGTTGATTTGCCTGTCAGTAAACTGTTGAATAAACTGCTAAAAAACGGGCCGATTGGCGGAGAATAAACGGCCGCTTTTGAAATCGGCCGTTATTCGGTCGCATGACACTGAAGATTGTCGCCCGATTTTTAGCCACAGATCATCGGCGGATGAGCTGGAGAAAAACGGCCGTTTCATCGGCAGAAAAGCGGTGCTAGAGATAAAAGTGACAAAAAGGGGACTTGAACCAGCATACCACGCAGTGGATGCGAGGGTTCCCACGACTATCCTGCATGCCCAGTGACGATGGGACGGAATAGCTAATAGTGTGGAATGGCTCTGAGTACGAGGAGTTTTTCTGAGGATTGTCTTTAAGAGAATTAAGAGTTGTAAGAGAAGCTGCTTTATTCAAGTGAACGAGGAGCGCTTTAAATATTGAATTCCAGTTTTCTAAATAAAGAGTTTTCCAAAAATGTCGTGGGAAGTGGCGAGAGAGATTTCGACATGTCGAAATCCGGTTCCAAAAATGTTGTGAAGAACGGTTCCAAATATAGCTGAAAGGCGAGAGCGGTAGTTACGTGATCAGGCTGATTACGTAACAGAGGGCTTTGACAAGACTGAACATAAAACACTTAAAAGGCTGCGCTCTTATTTTGTGAGAGGATTTCATGACCAACCACTATTTGCCAATCAATTGCTCCACCAAATCATCTCCTTTCACCTTTGTTTTGCAACACTACATGGGCCTTGGACCTCAAGTGCTCAGACAGGCTCTCAATTCTTTATTGAATCAAAGAAGCAACAAACATCTCAAGCTTTTGAGAGTAAAAAGTCAAGGAACACATCTGTTTGGGCACTTCCAAGTGTGTGATGACATTCCATGCGAAAGGGATTTAGAAAATACGTGTTCAAAGTTGAATGTGCAATAGATCCATCTTGTCTCCAGCTGCACAAAAACTGCTCTTCCCAGCAGTCGTGACTGACATCTGCTTGGTCATTGATATTGCCAACAGGGACATAGAAGTTGTTGTGCAAACTACATGCACGTAATCTCCATGATGTTAACTGGCCGTTCAGCTCTAATTCTTGCATTAGACAAGTTTTGGTGTGCTCGTTATGTTGAATGACTTTTCCAATACGGCCCCAGTTGTCAAAAAAGAAGAATCTGCCAATCTGAATGCGAGCTCTTGATGGAACTGGCCTGATGGGAGGGAACAAATGCTTGACTATAATGGAATTTGCTCCAAGTTCAAGTAATCCAGGCCCTCCTCCTGATGCCCCTCGTAAATATGATACTGTCCCTTCCCGAATTGCAAATGCCCATGCCACATCTCTTGATGGTGAATGCCGATTTGAATTTGCTATGTCTTTGCGCACATCTCCATTCATTTGTTCTGGAACTTCAACAGCATACAGAGACAGTGGTCCCCAGATCCGGAAATTATCAGGGAGATGAGAAAGTAGATGGACTTTGAGCTTGTCTTTTGCTGATGGCAGTGAAACATGGAACAGACGCTGAACTGCAATGGTAGCCTTTTGGAGATGGCGGTACCTTAACTCAAAGTGTGGATACTTGGAATCATATGCCAGTTTCGTAAGAATTGCACCAGCAAGCCAAAGCCAAGTTAGATTTGGCTGAAGCCAAGGGAAGAATAATGGCCCTATTTGTGCAAGGCCCTTGAAGTCTTTTCCATTCATGCTTCCAATGTAGCGAGTCACTTGTTTTGATGACAAATGACAGTGTTGATAGGTTGAGATGATTGCAAATAGAGATGCAGCTCTGAGTTTGAGAGACCTTGACTTCAGCTTTTCTTTGGACTCTGTCCCCAAGTATTTCATGACTCCAAGTAACAGTGTATGGAGAATTTCAACTGGAGTTTGCGCATGAGGTGAAAAACCAGGGAGGGAGAGATAGATGTTGGCGTGCTCAGATGGAACAGTTATCCCAGTTGCTTTTCTCAGAGACTCTGATTGTGTTTTGTTCATCTGTGCCATTCGAGACAGTACTTGCTTGGTTTCATATAACCATCGATAAGGATGAAGTTGCATGCAAGTGGATGGACTTCCAATAGGTGCAGTGCAAACTCGACAGTTGAAGTCACTTCGTGCTCCAGCTTGATGGCATATTTGGGCTGCACGTGGATTATCCACAAGCATTGCAAGTAATTGTGAAACAACAATCACATCCTCTCCGGTGCTTGAGTCAAGTACTTTGATTCCAAGAGATAGAGGGCTGCCTGGTGATTTATTCAGTACTGCAATGTCAAAATAAATACAGATTAATGTTACCTTCTCTCAAATCGTGCAAGACAACCTCAGCAATATCTGACCATGATCCAGTGTTTGTAGTGGCAGCAAAGTTGATATATCGAGGACCATAAAACTTGTGCGGAAGCAATGGAAATATAACGAAAAAGTTTTCAAAGTGGTTGTAGCGCTTGGTTGTGTTTCCTGAAGTTTCATCTGAGCTGCAGATGACTGGAAAGTTGATGACTTTCCGGCCATTTGCTGAACAAATTCAGTTACTATCTTCAAAATAAATGCTTGCACACAAACCTCGAATACTGAGATTGCCCCTTTGAACAAGTGTCATTGCATCCCCTGGATGCAGTTCAACTGTAGTTGTGAAGTTTTGCAACAACACAGAATGGAAATGCTCAGCAACTTGCCCAAATGCCACAATACCAGGTTTTGGAAAACACTTAATAATGCCTTCTTCAAAATTGGGCATTACAACAGTATCTCTAAAAGTGATATCAGCTAAATCACTAAAAACATTTAAGGAAGATCTCACCCAGCGTAAAATCGAGTTGAATTGTTGTCCATCCAAAGGCAAGGCGCTCTCACAGAAAATGCTAATGACTCAAAAATTTCTTGTGGATGTGTTGATAACTGTGGACCATATCGGATTTCCTTTGCAATAGATGGTGTTGCAAACGCAGATTCAATGAGCTCAGGAATAGGCCTGACAAAGATTTGAATGCCTGATGCAGATTTCCTTTCAATGGGCTGCACTTTGCAAAGCTTCTTGCGTAGCTTCAAAATTGCATTCAAAGAAGGGCACTTGACTTGCAGCAGTTCAAATATTCCCCAGAGAAGTTTCATTTGAGTAATACTGATG